>OU343152.1:0-15345 GCA_910594945.2 Amphipyra berbera | reverse complement strand
TTTAATTATTTAAAAATAATAATATTATAAATAAAACAAGTATTATTCAAATAAAAAATCTAAATAAATAAATTTTAAAATTATTCATTTGATAAACACTATAAAAAGTAGAATATTTCTTTATAATTATTATTAAACCATAACCTCTATAAACTTCACTTCAACCAAGATCAATATTTTTTAATAAATTTTGACCTAAATTTAAAAAATAATATCTTAAACCATACGTAGATAAACTAGGTATAAATCACATTAAACATAAAAAATTTCTTAGATTATAAGTTATAATAAACTTATTTACAGAATAAATTTTTATATTTCTAATCAAATAACCTAAGACCCCACCAATTAATCTAACATAAATAACTATTATTTTTAAATTAAAAGGTAAATAAATTATATAAGGATAAGAAAAAATTATTCATCTTAAAAATCTCCCTCTAATAATTCTTATAAATAATAAAACAAATATTCTCTTTAATATAGTATAATCCTCATCATATAAATTATAAATACTTATTAAATTATAATCATTAATTATTAAATATATTATTAAACGAAAACTATAAAATATAGTTAACCCTGTTGAAAGATAATATAAAAAAAAAACTATTAAATTTAAATTTCTAAATCTTACTATTTCTAAAATTAAATCCTTAGAATAAAACCCAGCTAAAAAGGGAATCCCACATAAAGCTATATTAGAAATATTCATACATAATGAAGTTAACGGAACATATAAACTAATACCCCCCATAAAACGAATATCTTGTATATCATTTATTATATGAATAATAACTCCAGCGCACATAAATAATAAAGCCTTAAATATAGCATGTGTTAATAAATGAAAAAAAAGCTAAATCAGGTAATCCCATTCTTAAAATTCTTATTATTAAACCTAATTGTCTTAAAGTAGATAAAGCAATAATCTTCTTTAAATCAAATTCATAATTAGCTGAAATTCCTGCCATAAATATTGTTAAACCTGATAATAGTAACAATAATTTCAAAAAAAATATATCTAATAATAATAAATTAAATCGAATTAATAAATAAACCCCCGCTGTAACTAGTGTAGAAGAATGAACTAAAGCTGAAACAGGGGTTGGAGCCGCTATAGCAGCAGGTAACCAAGATCTAAAAGGAATTTGAGCACTTTTAGTTATAGCAGCTAAAATAATCATTCTACCAACTATAATTATTTCTAAATCATTATTTATAAATTCTAAATAAAAAATATAATTTCATCTCCCATAATTTATTATTCAAGAAATAACTATTAAAATAAAAACATCCCCAATTCGATTAGATAAGGCTGTTAATATACCTGCATTATAGGATTTTAAATTTTGATAGTAAATAACTAAACAATAAGAAACTAAACCTAAACCATCTCAACCTAATAAAATTCTAATAATATTTGGGCTAATAATTAATAATATTATTGAAAAAACAAATAATAACACTAAAATAATAAAACGTATTAAATTCAATTCAGATCTTATATATCTTTTTCTATAATAAATAACAACAGAAGAAATTAATAAAACAAACATTATAAATAATAAAGATATCCAATCTAATAAAATGGATATAACTACTCTCATAGAACTAAAAGAAATAATCTCCCACTCTAAAAAAATAACCATATTATTTATAATAAAATAAATTATAAAAAAAAAATTAACTATTCTTAAAAAAAATAAAAAAATAAAAGAAATAAAACAAACAGAATATTTCACATTATTAATAATTTAAAATGAATTTATCATATTTTTGACACCACAAATCAATATTTTTATTAAATTATTTAAATTTAAAACCAAATTATTCTATAATCAACTTTTATAATTAAAATATTTAAAGGTAATCAATGTAATATTAACATTAAATATTCCCGAGAAACTCCAGTATAGTATCTGTAAACCCCAGAATAATATTTTCCATGTTGAACAAAAGAATATAAATATAAACTATACCCAGCACTAAAAAAAGAAATTAATATTAATATAATCATAGAAACCCAAGATCAACTTATTAAACTATTAATTAATCTAATTTCCCCCCATTAAATTTAATCTAGGAGGAGCTGCTATATTTGAAGACATTAATAAAAATCACCACAATCTTATTGAAGGTATAAAATTTATTATTCCCCTATTAATATATAATCTTCGTCTATGTAATCGTTCATATCTAATATTAGCTAAACAAAATATTCCTGAAGAACATAAACCATGTCCAATTATTAAAATATATGACCCAATAAACCCTCAATAATTTATTACTATAATACCTCTAATAACAATTCTTATATGAGCAACAGAAGAGTAAGCAATTAATGATTTAATATCAACTTGACAAAAACATTTTAATCTAATATAAAATCCCCCAATTAATCTAATCACAATTCAAATATAATTTAATTTCAAATTAATTTCCTGTAAAAAAATTATTAAACGTAATAAACCATAACCACCTAATTTTAATATAATACCAGCTAAAATTATAGAACCTGAAACAGGAGCCTCAACATGTGCCTTAGGTAACCATAAATGAACAAAATATATAGGTATTTTTACTAAAAAAGCTAAAATTATAGAAAAATATAATATGTATATATTTAAATTTATAAATTTTAAAAAATAAATTATTATACATTGTATTTCATTAAAAACATAAAAAATACCCATTAATAAAGGTAAAGAAACAAATAAAGTATAAAATAATAAATATATGCCAGCTTGAATACGCTCAGGTTGATATCCCCAACCAATAATCAATAATAAAGTAGGAATTAGTCTCCCCTCAAAAAATAAGTAAAATATAAATATATTTATTACTCTAAAAGTCAAATATAATATAATTAATAAGAAAACAACATTAAATAAAAAAAAATGAACATAAAAATCTATTTTAAATAAATTTTCACTCGCCATAATTATTAAAATAGAAATTCAAATTCTTAACATAATTAACCCATAAGATATAATATCACAAGACAATATATATCTTAAATTACAAAATAAATTTAGTCTTATACTTAAATTTATAAATAAAAATATTAAAAAAAATAATATTATTTGAACCATTCAAAACATATTTTTTATAAAACAAAAAGGAACAATAAAAATTATTATTATCAAAAATTTTATCATTAGATATTAACTAATATTATAATAAATTAAATCTTTGAAAATAATCATTACCATGAGTTCGAATTATAGAAACTAAAATAGATAAACCTAAAGCACCCTCACAAACAGAAAAAACTAAAAATACCATTAATATATATATATCTAACTCAACAGATCTTAAATAAACTAATATAAAAAAAAAAATTCTTAAAACAATAAACTCTAATCTCAATAATACAATTAATAAATGATTATGTTTGGAAATAAAAATTAAATTTCCAATAATAAATATCACAATAAAAATGATTCATATATTTAAAATTATCATTAATAATGTTTTTATAGTTTAAAAAAATATTGGTCTTGTAAATCAAAGTTAAGTTATTTACTTTAAAAACTTCAAAAAAAAAGAAACTCTTTATCAATAATCTCCAAAATTATTATTTTAACTTAAACTATTCTTTGATTTGAAATTACAAAATTAATTTTTTCATTTTTAATAATTATAATTTCTTTCATTATATTATTTCTAAATAACCCTCTTTCTATAGGACTTATAATCTTAATTCAAACATTATTAACTTGCTTAATTTCAGGAATATTAATTAAAACATATTGATTTTCATATATTTTATTTTTAACTTTTTTAGGAGGTTTATTAGTTTTATTTATTTATGTATCAAGAATTGCCTCAAATGAAATATTTAAACCTATATTTAACCTAAAAATTATATCTTTTTTTTTTATTTGTATATATTTTATCATTCAAATTATATATATAAATAATGTCTCATGAATAAATCTTTCTATAAATTCAGATATAGACAACTTTATAAATCTAACATTATTTTTTAACAACGAAAATAAAATTAACTTAAATAAATTATATAATGATCAAACATTTATAATTATAATAATATTAGTAATTTATCTATTTATCACACTAATTGCTGTAGTAAAAATTACTAATATTTTTTATGGACCTCTTCGATCCTCTATATAAAATAATTTAATAAACCAATGAAAAATAACTTTGTTACAATCCGAAAAACCCATCCTATTTTAAAAATCATTAACGGTTCATTAATTGATCTTCCATCGCCATCAAATATTTCAGCTTGATGAAATTTTGGATCCTTATTAGCTCTATGTTTAATTATTCAAATTTTAACTGGACTATTTTTAACTATATATTACACAGCTAATATTGAATTAGCATTTTATAGTGTAAATTATATTTGTCGAAATGTCAACTATGGTTGATTAATTCGAACTCTTCATGCTAACGGAGCATCTTTTTTTTTTATTTGTATTTACCTACACATTGGACGAGGAATTTATTATGAATCTTTTAATTTAAAATATACATGAATAGTTGGGGTTATTATCCTATTTTTATTAATAGCAACAGCTTTTATAGGTTATGTTTTACCTTGGGGACAAATATCTTTTTGAGGAGCCACAGTAATTACAAACCTTTTATCAGCTATTCCTTCACTAGGGGTAATATTAGTAAATTGAATTTGAGGGGGGTTCGCAGTAGATAATGCAACTTTAACTCGATTTTATACATTTCACTTCTTACTGCCATTTATCCTATTAATAATAACAATAATTCACTTATTATTTCTTCATCAAACAGGATCTAATAACCCCCTAGGTTTAAATAGAAACCTAGATAAAATCCCATTCCATCCATTTTTTACCTTTAAAGATTTAATTGGATTTATTATTTTAATATTTTTACTAACTATCCTAACTCTAACAAATCCCTATTTATTAGGAGATCCAGATAATTTTATCCCAGCAAATCCTTTAGTTACCCCAGTTCACATTCAACCAGAATGATACTTTCTATTTGCTTATGCAATCTTACGATCAATTCCTAATAAATTAGGAGGAGTTATCGCTTTAGTTATATCAATTCTAATTTTAATTATTTTACCCTTTACATTTAATAAAAAAATTCAAGGAATTCAATTTTACCCAATTAATCAAATATTATTCTGATCTATAGTAACTATTGTAATTTTATTAACATGAATTGGAGCTCGACCAGTAGAAGACCCCTATATTATTACAGGGCAACTTCTAACCGTCTTTTACTTCTCTTATTTTATTATCAATCCATTTATAAATAAATACTGAGATAATTTATTATTTAATTAATATAATTTAATTAATGAGCTTGTTTATTAAGCATTTGTTTTGAAAACTTAAGAAAGAATAATTATTCTATTAATTTATACTAAAAAAAATTAATAAATTAACTAAATAAAAATTATATTAATAAAATCTTAAACCCTAAAAAAAATAATAAAAAATTCAAAGAAATTGGTAAATATCTTTTTCAAGCTAAATATATTAACTTATCATACCGGTAACGAGGTAAAGTCCCTCGAACTCAAATAAATAAAAATGCAATTAATCTTAATTTTAAATAAAACATAACTCTTAAATTAAACCCCCCCAAATAAAGTAAAACAAATAATAAACTTATAAATAAAATTCTAGAATACTCAGCTAAAAAAATTAAAGCAAAACCCCCACTTCTATACTCAATATTAAAGCCTGAAACTAATTCTCTCTCACCTTCTGCAAAATCAAATGGAGTTCGATTAGTCTCAGCTAAACTAGATCTTATCCAACATAAAGATAAAGGAAATATTAAAATAACAAATCAAACAATATTTTGATAATTAACAAAATTTAACATATTAAAATCTATAATCATAATAATTCTAGATATTAAAATTAAAGCTAATCTAACTTCATAAGAAATAGTCTGAGCAACAGCCCGTAACCCCCCCAATAATGCATAATTAGAATTAGAAGATCACCCCGCAACTATAACTGTATAAACCCCCATTCTAGTACAACTTAAAAAAAATAAAATACCTAAATTAAAACTAATCAAATTAAAATAATAAGGAATTAACAACCAAATCATTAAAGATAAAATAAAACTAATAACAGGAGAAAAATAATATCTTAAATAATTAGAAAAATTAGGATAAGTTTGCTCCTTAGTAAATAATTTAATAGCATCTGAAAAAGGTTGTAAAATACCCGTAAATCCTACCTTATTAGGACCTTTACGAATTTGAATATAACCTAACACTTTCCGCTCTAATAAAGTCAAAAAAGCAACCCCAATTAAAACACCAATAATTAAAATTAATAAACCAACTATAATTATATAAATATCTAATATAAACATTTACTATCTATATAATTAAATTATATATTTATGAATTCTAAAATCATTACATTTTTCTGCCAAAATAGTTTTATAAATATATAAAATAATAATTAAATATTATATAATTTTATTAATAAAATTCATAAATATAAATTTAATTTAAATATTTAATCCTTTCGTACTAAAATATTTTATTTTTTAAAAGATAGAAACCAACCTGGCTTACACCGGTTTGAACTCAGATCATGTAAGATTTTAATGATCGAACAGATCAAAAATTTTAAACTTCTGCATTTAAATTTTATCTTAATCCAACATCGAGGTCGCAAACTCTTTTTTTTATTCGAACTAAAAAAAAAAATTACGCTGTTATCCCTAAGGTAATTTTTTCTTATAATCAATATAATTGGATCATTTACTCACTTATATATGTTTTTTATTAAAAAAAGTTTTTTATATTTTTCTGTCACCCCAACAAAATAAATAAATTAATTTTAATTTTTAAATTTATAAATAATCTTAATAAATTTATTTATAAAACTCTATAGGGTCTTCTCGTCTTTTTAATTTATTTTAACTTTTTAATTAAAAAATTAAATTCTATATTTAATTAAGAGACAGTTTATATCTCATCCAATCCTTCATACAAGTCATCAATTAAATGACTAATGATTATGCTACCTTTGTACAGTCAAAATACTGCAGCCCTTCAATTTTAAAATCAGTGGGCAGATTAGACTTTATATTAATTTCAAAAAGACATGTTTTTGATAAACAAGTGAATATATAATTTTGCCGAATTCCTTTTAATTAACTCTATTAAAAATAATTTGTTATATTAATTTATATACTAATTTTATCATTATATTTAATTTTATCTTAATTTAAATTTTTTTTTTATAAAAATATAAAAATAATATTATTAAATTTTATTTTTAATGAAATTATTTATAATAAATTAAAATTTTTTAACAATATAAATCATATAATTTTCAATAATTTTTTATATTATTTTATATCAATTTAATTTAAAGCTTATCCCCTAAAATATAAAATTTTCCCTAAAAAATATTAATTAATTAATATTTTTTAGAGAAAATATAAAATTAAATTTTTTTCTAAAAAAACTAGATATATTTAAAAACGATTAACATTTCATTTCCAATTAATTATTTAAAATATTTATGCCACAATAACTTTATTAATTAATTAACTCTTTTAAATTCGAGAATTTTTTTATTAAAAAATTTTTTTAATAAACTCTGATACACAAGATACACTAAAATAAAATTACTTATAAATAATTTTTTTTTCATTTATTTCAAAATTCTTTTACAATACTAATCCACTATAAAATAATAAATTTTTTCTATAAAAATACTTTAACCCCCATTAAATATTTTATTTAAAAATTCTTTTATTATATATAAATTATTAATTTTTCCCCCTCAAATTAATTAATTATTAATATCTTTTCAATGTAAATGAAATACTTTTTATCAAGCTCTAATTTGTTCTTTCTAGAAACACTTTCCAGTACCTCTACTTTGTTACGACTTATTTCAACTTATTAATATATGAAAGCGACGGGCAATATGTACATATTCCAATTTATAATCATTTTATCAAACTAAATAAAATTACATTTAAATCCACCTTCAAATAATTGTTACAAAAAATTATCCATTTAAATAAATTTATTGTAATCCATTATATTCTTAATTATAATCTGCATCTTGATCTGATCTAATTTATTATTTAAAACTTAAAATATTAATTTTATTAAAAAATATTTTTTTAACAACGATATACAAAATTATAAATTAAGTAAATTTATTCGTGGATTATCAATTATTAAACAGATTCCTCTAAATGAACTAAAATACCGCCAAATTATTTAAGTTTCAATAAATAATTATTTACTATTTTAGTATTTTAATTTTAAATTTTAATAATAGGGTATCTAATCCTAGTTTTTTATAAAATTTATTAAATCATAACTATTTAAATAAAGTTTCATTAAATTAAAATTTCACCTAATAATTCAATCTCTCCTTTAAAAAAAAATTATTTATTAATTACTAATAAAATTTAATTTAATTTTTGTATAACCGCAACTGCTGGCACAAAATTTGTTATTAATTTAAATATTACTAAATCTTAATTTCTTAAATAATTTAATATTAATTACTACTTAAAAATTTAAATTATTATTAAAATAAATTAAATATAACACTAAAATTTATATGTAAAATAAACTTATAATAAAATTTTTAAACTATAAAAAATTTTATATTATATATAAAATTTATTTAATAGATTTTTTTTTTTTTTTTTTTATATTAAAATATTTAATATAAATTATTAAATTTTTAATAATTTCTCTTTTTTCTTTTTATAATATTTATATTAAAAACTATATTGGAAATTAAACAATTTATATTCATATAAATTACAATATATTAATATAATTAATATTAATTTTTTCAATAATTTAATAAATTATATAATTAATAATATATTAAATATTTAATATATATATATATATGTATATAAAGATATTATTAATTTAATTTTTCTTTTAACCATCTTTAATAAATTTTCATATAATAATATAAAAAAAAATTAAAAATAAGCTAATTTTAAGCTTTTGGGTTCATACCCCAACTATAAAGGAAATCCCTTTTTTTTAAAAATAAAGTGCCTGATTAAAGGATTATTCTGATAGGATAAATTAAGTAAATTATTTTACCTTTATTATACTTTATAGAATTAAACTATACCTAATAGTATCAAAAACTATTGTGCATCTTACACTAAAATATATAATTTTGAACTGAAAATTCTCAAAAGAATTATTTCTTATTTTAAATTTTTTTTTTATTTAATTCTAATAAAATGTTTTTCTTATTTATTTTATTTTTCAGAACATTAATCTCTATTTCATCTAATTCATGATTTGGATGTTGAATTGGTTTAGAAATTAATCTTCTTAGATTTATCCCCCTAATTTCTAACTCTAATAATTTATTAGCAACTGAAGCTTCATTAAAATATTTTTTAACACAATCTATTGCATCTATTAATTTTTTATTTACAATTTTAATAAAAATAATTTTAATAAAAAGATTTGACATAGATAATCTAATTTCTATTATAATAAACTCTTCAATGCTTATAAAAATAGGATCAGCCCCCTTTCACTTCTGATTCCCAAATATTGTTGAAGGTCTTTCCTGATTTAATAATTTTATTTTAATAACTTGACAAAAAATTACCCCCATAATTCTTTTATCATATTATTTTAATAAAAATTTTATCATTTTAATTATTATTTTAAATATTATTATTGGGGCTATTGGAGGTCTTAATCAAACATCATTACGTAAATTAATAGCCTTTTCATCAATTAACAATTTAGGCTGAATACTTTCATCAATTATAATTAGAGAAAATTTATGATTATTATACATTTTTTTATATTCTTTTATAATTAGAATTATATGTTTTTTATTTTATATTTTAAATATATATTTTATTAACCAATTATTTATTAGAAATATAAATTTTTTTATTAAAATTAATTTATTAATTAATTTTCTTTCCTTAGGAGGTTTACCCCCTTTTATTGGATTTTTCCCTAAATGAATTATTATTAATTTTTTAATTAATAATAACATATATTTATTAACTTTTATTTTTATTATAATAAGATTAATTATATTATTTTTTTATATTCGAATTAGATATTCTGCATTTATGTTTAATTATTTAAAAATAAAATGATTTAAAATTTTTATTAAAAATAACTATTTCATATTAATTAATTTTTTTTCATTTATTTCTTTAACAGGAATAATTTTTAGAACTTTTTTTTTTTATTAAGGTTTTAAGTTAAAATAAACTAATAATCTTCAAAATTATTTATAAAGAAATTATTCTTTAAGCCTTAATAGAATATTTTCTACTCCTTAAAATTTGCAATTTCATATCATTATTGAATATAAAGCTAAATGTAATAATAAAAGAGAAAATTCTCGTTAATAAATTTACAATTTATCGCTTATCCTCAGCCATTTTATTTATCTGCGAAAATGACTTTATTCAACAAATCATAAAGATATTGGTACATTATATTTTATTTTTGGTATTTGAGCTGGAATAGTTGGAACTTCACTAAGATTACTAATTCGAGCTGAATTAGGAAACCCAGGATCTTTAATTGGAGATGATCAAATTTATAATACTATTGTAACAGCACATGCTTTTATTATAATTTTTTTTATAGTTATACCTATTATAATTGGAGGATTTGGAAATTGACTTGTTCCTTTAATATTAGGAGCTCCTGATATAGCCTTTCCCCGAATAAATAATATAAGTTTTTGACTCTTACCCCCCTCTTTAACTTTATTAATTTCAAGAAGAATTGTAGAAAATGGAGCAGGAACAGGATGAACAGTTTATCCCCCACTTTCATCAAATATTGCCCATGGAGGAAGTTCTGTAGATTTAGCTATTTTTTCCCTACATTTAGCAGGAATTTCATCAATTTTAGGAGCTATTAACTTTATTACAACAATTATCAATATACGATTAAATAGATTATCATTTGATCAAATACCTTTATTTATTTGAGCGGTAGGTATTACTGCCTTTTTATTATTACTATCATTACCTGTTTTAGCTGGAGCTATTACAATACTATTAACAGATCGTAATTTAAATACATCTTTTTTTGACCCTGCCGGAGGGGGAGATCCTATTTTATATCAACATTTATTTTGATTTTTTGGTCACCCAGAAGTTTATATTTTAATTTTACCAGGATTTGGAATAATTTCCCATATTATTTCACAAGAAAGAGGAAAAAAGGAAACATTTGGTTGTTTAGGAATAATTTATGCTATATTAGCAATTGGTTTATTAGGATTTATTGTTTGAGCCCATCATATATTTACTGTTGGTATAGACATTGACACTCGAGCCTACTTTACATCAGCAACTATAATTATTGCCGTTCCTACCGGAATTAAAATTTTTAGATGACTAGCTACATTCCACGGAACTCAAATCAATTATTCCCCATCTATTTTATGAAGATTAGGATTTGTATTTTTATTCACAGTAGGAGGATTAACAGGAGTAATTTTATCTAACTCTTCAATTGATATTACTTTACATGATACTTATTATGTTGTCGCTCATTTTCACTATGTTCTATCTATGGGGGCTGTATTTGCTATTTTAGGTGGATTTATTCATTGATATCCCCTATTTACTGGATTATCCCTAAACCCATACCTACTAAAAATTCAATTTTTTATTATATTTATTGGAGTAAATTTAACTTTCTTTCCACAACATTTCTTAGGTTTAGCTGGTATACCTCGACGATATTCAGACTATCCAGACTCTTACATTTCCTGAAATGTTATTTCTTCATTAGGATCTTACATTTCTTTATTAGCAGTAATATTAATATTAATTATTATTTGAGAATCTATAATTAACCAACGAATTGCATTATTTTCACTAAATTTATCTTCCTCCATTGAGTGATATCAAAACCTGCCTCCAGCTGAACACTCATATAGTGAACTACCTATTTTAAGTAATTTCTAATATGGCAGATTATATGTAATGGATTTAAACCCCATTTATAAAGGATTATCCTTTTTTTAGAAATGGCAACATGATCTAATCTTAATTTACAAAATGGAGCATCCCCTTTAATAGAACAAATTATTTTCTTTCATGATCATACTTTAATTATTCTTATTATAATCACAATCTTAGTAGGTTATTTAATAACAAGATTACTATTTAATAAATATGTTAATCGATTTCTTTTAGAAGGACAAATAATTGAATTAATTTGAACTATTTTACCAGCAATTACTTTAATTTTTATTGCTTTACCATCTTTACGTTTACTATACCTATTGGATGAATTAAATAACCCTCTAATTACACTAAAATCTATTGGTCATCAATGGTATTGAAGTTATGAATATTCAGATTTTCATAATATTGAATTCGATTCATATATAATCCCATCAAATGAACTTTTAACTAACAGATTTCGTTTATTAGATGTAGATAATCGAATTGTTCTTCCAATAAATAATCAAATTCGAATTATAGTAACAGCTACTGATGTAATTCATTCTTGAACTGTACCTTCATTAGGGGTAAAGGTAGATGCTAACCCAGGACGTCTTAATCAAACCAATTTTTTTATTAATCGACCTGGAATTTTTTATGGACAATGTTCAGAAATTTGTGGAGCTAATCACAGTTTTATACCCATTGTAATTGAAAGAATTTCAATTAAAAATTTTATTAATTGAATTAATAATTATTCTTCATTAGATGACTGAAAGCAAGTACTGGTCTCTTAAACCATTTTATAGTAAATTAGCAATTACTTCTAATGAAATTAAAGAATTAGTTAAATTTATAACATAAATATGTCAAATTTAAATTATTATCCTATATAATATTCTTTTATACCACAAATAATACCAATTAATTGATTAATTTCTTTTATTTTTTTTTTATCAATTTACTTAATTTTTAATATTATAAATTATTATATTTTTGAAAAAAAAATTTTAAAAAATAATAATAACTTATCTATTAAATTAAAAAATTTCAATTGAAAATGATAAGTAATTTATTTTCAATTTTCGATCCCTCTACAAATTTATTTAATATTCCTTTTAATTGAATTAGAACAATTTTAGGAATTATATTTATCCCATACTCTTTTTGATTAATTCCTAATCGACATTTCTTCCTTTGAAACTTTATTATAATAAAACTTCATAATGAATTTAAAACACTATTAAAAAATAATTATTTTCAAGGATCAACTTTTATTTTTATCTCAATATTCTCATTTATTTTATTTAATAATTTTTTAGGATTATTCCCATATATTTTCACTAGAACAAGTCATTTAACTTTATCATTATCAATCTCCCTTCCCCTATGATTAAGATTTATAATTTATGGATGAATTAACAACTCTCAACACATATTTATCCATATAATTCCTCAAGGAACCCCTGGAATTCTAATACCATTTATAGTATTAATTGAAACAATTAGAAATATTATTCGACCAGGAACTTTAGCAGTTCGTTTAACTGCAAATATAATTGCAGGACATTTATTAATAACTTTATTAAGAGGAACAGGTCCTAGAATAGGATCTTATTTTATTATAATCCTTGTTATAGTTCAAATTTTATTATTAATTTTAGAGTCAGCAGTTGCAATTATTCAAGCTTATGTAATTACAATTTTAAGAACATTATATTCTAGAGAAGTAAATTAATGAAAATAAACTTTAACCACCCATTTCATTTAGTAGATTATAGTCCATGACCTTTGACAGGAGCTATTGGAGTTATAGTACTTGTAACAGGTATAGTAAAATGATTCCATAATTTTAATATAAACTTATTAATCTTAGGTTATTTAATTGTTATTTTAACAATATATCAATGATGACGAGATATTTGTCGAGAAGGAACCTTACAAGGTAAACATACCATTCTTGTAACTAAAGGACTTCGATGAGGAATAATTTTATTTATTGTTTCTGAAATTTTTTTTTTCGTTTCTTTTTTTTGAGCATTTTTTCACAGTAGTCTTGCCCCTAATATTGAAATTGGAGCTATTTGACCACCTACTAGAATTGTACCCTTTAACCCATTCCAAATTCCCCTTCTTAATACAATTATTTTAATTAGTTCAGGAGTATCAGTCACTTGAGCTCACCATGCAATTATAGAAAATAATAATTCCCAAACAACTCAAGGATTATTTATTACAATTATATTAGGAATTTATTTCACAATTCTTCAAGCTTATGAATATTTTGAAGCACCTTTTACTATTGCCGACAGAATTTATGGATCAACATTTTTTATAGCAACAGGATTTCATGGTCTTCACGTTATTATTGGAACTTTATTCCTCTTAATTTGCTTAATTCGACACTTAAATAACCATTTTTCAAGAAATCATCACTTTGGATTCGAAGCTGCAGCTTGATATTGACATTTTGTAGACGTAGTTTGATTATTCCTTTACATCTCAATTTATTGATGAGGAAATTAATTATTTATATAATATATTTAGTATATTTGACTTCCAATCAAAAAGTTTAATAATTTTAATATAAATAATTATTTTAATAATAAATATTTTCCTTATCATTATATTAATTTCTAACATTATAATATTTTTATCTATTATCTTATCAAAAAAAACACACTCAGACCGAGAAAAATGTTCACCCTTTGAGTGTGGGTTTGATCCTAAATCTTCAGCTCGTATTCCCTTTTCATTACATTTTTTTTTTAATTACAGTAATTTTTTTAATTTTCGATGTAGAAATTGCACTAATTTTTCCAATTATCCCCCTATTTAAATTAGTAAATTTTATTTTTTGAACAAAAATTAGATTTTTTTTTATTTTAATTTTATTAATTGGTTTATACCATGAATGAAATCAAAATATGTTAAACTGAACAAATTAGGATTATAATTTAATTAAAATATTTGATTTGCATTCAAAAAATATTGATATAAATTATCAATTTATCTTAAAATAAGAAGCAATTTTGCATTTAATTTCGACTTAAAAGAAAGAGTTAATAAAACTCCTTATTTATCAATAAATTAATTGAAACCAAAGTAGAGGTATATCACTGTTAATGATAACATTGAATAATAATTCCAATTAAAGAAATATAAAGATTAAAACTAAGCTGCTAACTTAATTTTTAGTGGTTAAATTCCATTAATATTTCTTATATTTATATAGTTTAAATAAAACTTTACATTTTCATTGTAAAAATAAAAATATTTTTTTTATAAATAACCCTAATTAATTATTTATATATTTATATATTTATACCATTATTTAAAGATAAATTTATCTCCCTAATATCTTCAATATTATGCTCTAATTATAAGCTATTTAAA
>CAJVCG020000001.1:7500-99973 GCA_910594945.2 Amphipyra berbera | reverse complement strand
ATCCATAGCCCAATCAAATTTAAAATGCAACAAATAAATTGTTTTGTTTATTTATCATTAAAATGTGGGGTCAAAAGGGGTGTCAAATTTTTTACATTTACATTTTGACAGCAAGAACACTGAAGAAGGTGTAACACGCTTTTATGTAAAAATATGGGATATAATCTATACACATAAAACGCTTTGTCCTGAATGACTGACTGACGGATCAACGCACAGCCTAAGCCGCTGATCGTAGAGACCTTAAACTTGGAGAGTGTGTTCTTTGTATGACGTAGAATAGAATATACTTTATTGAATAAGATAGAGAGGGTAGTCCATGGTGTACTTCTGCAAAATATATACTACACACCATACATAGACATATTACTTACATATAGGTATATATATATACATTTATAAATATTGTAATATATATATATGATATTATATAATTATGTGATAGGGAAAACAAGGTAGATTGATGATGAGGTACTAATTTATGAGGAATTAGAAACTTGTTGAGAGAAGAAATGATCTTTAACTAATTTTTTAAAAGAATCCAGTGACCGAGCTTGTCTTACTGACATCGGCAACGCATTCCACAAGAGTACAGCTTGGACTGTGAACGATTTGTCATAGAATTACGTAGGCATCCGATAAGAAAGGATTTTCCGAAATTCTACCCTAAGGGGGTGAAAAAGGGGGGGGGGGGGGGGGGCAACGTTTGTATGGGACGACATGATTCCTTGGTCCAATCTACTTGAAATTTTGCATAATCCTTTTTTAACAGAATTGATGGAAGACGTGTTTTGTATTTTATTGAAATTCATCCCCTGACAGGGTTAAAAAGGGGAAGAAAGTTATTTCTCATAGTTTTCTTTTAGTTTGTCTTATAAGTTTAATTTAGTGTGTATTGTTTTTCACAATTATTTTACATTTATAAATTTGTCTGTGTCCATTTTTAATAAAAAACATTTTAACAAAAATAAAACCGACTTCAAAAAAACGATGAAAAGAATAAAATAATTACCATATTATAAAATTAACAGTTTTAGAAGTCGGTGCTAATCCACGCTGAACCAAATTGAAGGCACCGACTTCTGAAACTGTTACTTTTATAATATGGTAATTATTTTATTCTTTTCATCGTTTTTTTGAAGACGGTTTTATTTTTGTTAAAATGTTTTTTTATTTTTTTCGTTTTAGTGGCCTTAATTAAAATATGGTTGGACCTACTAAAGACGCTGCTCGTAACATAATCACATCATCACATTATGCGTACTGTCATTGAGGAGTTTTATTGTCTATCTCCGAAGTTCTTCATCAGATCTTCACCAAATTTAAATGGGACCAATCTGGAAGTATATCCTTTCAATTTTTTTTTTATCTAAATCGGTTTATAAATGGCGGAGTTATGAGGTAACAAACATTAAAAACGAAAAAAAAACATACAGACGAATTGAGAACCTCCTCCTTTTTTGGAAGTTGGTTAAAAATGGGAGCAGAGTTGGCTAACATCAATGGGAAATTAATAAACCTTAAATTTTGGCAGCGGGTATCTTTTATAACGTAGGCATCCACTAAGGAAGGATTTTTCAAAATTCCTCCCCTCAGCGGGTGAAAAAACATCACACAAGCGAAGCTGTGAGCTAAAATGGTATATTTCTTATGACTATAAAATTAGATTGCATCAAACTTTTCCTAATGCTAAATATAATGTTAGTGTCAAATCAACTGTCAAATCCTATAGAAAAGACCATTTTAGCACTAACATTAGCAGTAGCACAAGCAAGTGCTTGGTGCAACTAAGTTACATACATTACATACTCATTCATATTATGTTAAATTATTTTGAACTTTTTGGTTCTTTTTACTCCCCAATAATAAAAACTTGTTTTAAAAAAATATTTTTTTTCTTTATTTTTTTATCCATGCTGAGGAAGGACGGTCCTGACCACCAGTGTTGTGGAGTGCGCAGCTTCTCTGCAGGGACGCCGCGGGAGGTGTGTTTGTTGTTAGCAACAAAACTGTTCAGTTTGCTGGGAGAGGTCAGTGTGTGCACGTGCAGGGAGGGTACCGCGGGGACTCCAAAACCGTCTTCGTGAGGTTTGCGGCAAGTAGAGCTCCAAGTAGCTCCAACTTCGGTATGGTAAGAGGCGGTTTAGTAAGCGCCACTCTTGATTTAGCACAGAGTAAATGAACTGCTACGTTACCTTCGTTATCAGTTGATCGTAGGTATATGCGTGCGCCATAAGCGTGCATGGATGCATCACAGAAGGAGTGTAATTGAATTTCTTGTGGGTTCTCACATAGAACACTTCTTGGTATTGCCATTTCATTAAGAGCCGGAAGGCTAGAACTCATTTTCTGCCGTTCCTTTCGTAGATCATCTGGGACTGGCTCATACCAGTCCAATCCTCGCCGCCACAGCTTTGTATCTTCGGCTGGACAGTGGACGGTGAAAGCAATCCGAGAGGATCAAAAATACTGAAAGACGATGATAGTATTGCTCTTTTCGTAGTCTTCTCTGTAGATTCGGGGCTTGGAGCTTCAATGGTGAATTGAAAAGAGTCGGATTGCGGGCTCCAGCCTAAGCCGAGGGCATTGGATGCGTCACTCAAGCTTCACTTGCTCTGCAGGTTGACACTGGAGATTGGAAAGATATCAGGGGCATTTGAGCTGAACTTTCGGAGATTGAAACAGCCGGATTTCAACATAGCGGTGACTGCATTCAGTATGTGTAGTAGCTCTTCTTTAGTGTCAGCTCCTGTTAGTAGATCGTCGCAATAAAAATCCTTCTGAATTATTTCCTTGACCTTATCGTCGTCACAGTCTTCTCCAAGTTGCCACAAGCATTTGGTGCTCAAGTAGCTTGCGCTGGCGAAGCCGTAGGTCACGGTGTTGAGCCCGAGTGTTCTTATGGGGAGATTATCTTTTTCACGCCGCTGTAGGTCTGTCTTCTTTATGGACATCGACTTGGCGAAAGAATTTATCGATATCTCCAGCTAATACGTACTTGTATAGGCGAAATCGCAGCAGAATCGAAAACAAGGATTCTTGTACCTTGGGGCCAATCATTTGGATGTCGTTTATGTTTACGCCGGTAGATGTCGCGGTCGAACACGACTCGCATCTTGGTGGATTCGCTCTGCTCGCGCAGCACAGCGTGCTGGCACACGTAGTGGCGCCGGCAGCTGCTCGCGCAGCACACGTAGTGGCGCCGGCAGCTGCTCGCGCAGCACACGTAGTGGCGCCGGCAGCTGCTCGCGCAGCACACGTAGTGGCGCCGGCAGCTGCTCGCGCAGCACACGTAGTGGCGCCGGCAGCTGCTCGCGCAGCACACGTAGTGGCGCCGGCAGCTGCTCGCGCAGCACACGTAGTGGCGCCGGCAGCTGCTCCAGCGGAGTGCAGTGGCCCAGCGACAGATATTTTGCTATAAATTCACAATAGGCTTGCTTGAGATTAGGATTTTTGCGGAATTCTCGCTCTAAAGAAAATAATCTTTGTCTTGCTTTATGATAGGAGTCACCGAGAACATCAGTACTCTTTAAGTGGATGCTTCACACAGAAGTGTCCATTTTCTTGGCGGGTAGTGTGTGTCTGAAAGTGCTGCTCACACATCTTCTCACTATCACTCAGGAGAGGCCTTTTTGGTAGCTCTTCTAGCTCCCAAAATCGGGCAAGTTGTTGATCAAAATAGGAAAGTAATCGTGAGTTTTCATGAATTAATGATTTAAAAGTATCTCTAAAGTCTAACCATTTAGAATAAGTACCATGAATCTTGGCTATTTCTATTTTAGGTAATTTAAAATTCACACTGTTAGAATGCTCGCTCTGAGAATGATGATGGGATGGGAGTTGTTGAGATTCACTAGGGCATTGCCGCAGAATTGTTTCTGCCTCAGCAATCAATTGGAGTAACTTGGAGTCCGTAGCATCCCTCTCATCAATTTCAATAATTATAGTTTCTACGGAAAGCTCATTGATTTGATCTTGTAGCACAACAAAGTTTTTCAATAAATCTCTAATCATCTCTAATTTTAACTTAAGCTCATTTACTTGTGATTATTTGTAATCGGCTGTCGGGGGGCACGCCAGTGCCCCTGCCAAGTCGAGCGCGAAGCAAACACTGCCGCACCATCCTTTACTGGAACCATTTCGCCGCATTTTCAGGCCCCTATTTGAGAACCTCTGGATAAGACCAGAACGCAGAAATTTTCGTCATCCAGTAAGCTATAATCACATACTTAAAATCTAAAATTTCAAGTCTGTAGGTCATTTAGTTCCGAAGTTAAGCGAAAGCAAAGTTTCGCATTTATGACACTCACTCACTCACTCATGATCATCAGAATAGAACTAGTACTTCCCATAAACTCAGAGAGCTGAAATTTGGTACAGAGTTAGGGTTTAATGGCCACAAGGGAAAACTATAAAAACTAGGATAATCGAACATCTGGAGTACCTGGTGACCCTGATTAGAAAACACAAGAGCCCAACCAAACTATTAGAGATCGACATACCGCCTTTACAAAAAATATTCAACTTGGTAGGCCGCTTCATTTGATGTCAAAAATCGAAGGTCTGAAGTATCTGATGAAGAACCCTCAGCTGGTCTCAGCTGTATTAGAGATATGGTAATGCCCCCTTCTACTATTGGTACATAAAAGAATCGACTGTCATTGCAAAAATCCAGCGTAGTGGGACACATCTTCTAATCTAATTTAATCTAGCCTATAGCGTCCCACTGCTGGGCGAATGCCTCCCCTTCTGCTTTTAAAACGCATATAAATAAAATTAAAGGAAAACTCTGGATAAGACTAGACTGGCTTTTATACTTATACTTACAAGTTTACAAGAAGAAATAGTTGAACGATTAACTTTATTCTACTCGAACATTACACAAATTAAATAAACAAATTACACTAAAATATTAATTTCGCTCAAAATTTGGTCAAAATATAATGCATTGGACTAAGAGTGGCGGTGATACCCGCACACGTCGCTAGATAGCGCTGACTGTATTTTAAATTTGAGATCATACCCCGGGTATAAGTGTACAGAGAACAATTCCCAATCTGTGTGGCGTATGCCCTAACAATTCACAAGAGCCAAGGTCCAAGTCTAAAAAATGCCCTCATGGACATTGGCACCTCCATATTCTCTTGTGACCAAGCCTACGTGGCGCTTTCACGAGTAACCAATCTTCATGGGGTGCACCCCATAAATGTTGACTTCAAGAGTATAAAAGCTCAAGCTTCAGCGATCACCGAATACAACCGGCTTAGGCGTAAATACCGCGCCGATCTTTCAGAAATTAAACAGTCTAAAAGAATAAATAATGAACGCGAATGGGCAATACGAAAAACTGTTGCTACTGTACAAGAACCAGAACCGGAAAAAAAAAAGAAAGATTTGTAATAATAAAAAAACTACTCATAACAAGAAATAAACTGTGTCAAATAAGAAAATCTAATAAAATAAATCAATATGCCCACGTTTCTACAAAAAGAAGTGAAATCCCACCAAAAACATTCTGTAAAAAACTAGCCAAGTCTCGATGGAGCTGCTTGTTTATCACTAAAAAGTAATGAAATCTAGACAAAGTCGTGCCAAGTCTAAGGTTCCTTACTGCGATTTCTTTATTATTATAGTTAATGTTGTGTGACTTGGCCGTTGAAGGGTACAAAACCAGGTGCTCCATGACACCATTGCACCAATCTGTCGCCAGAACCACTACCCATTGACGATGGAAAATTGCCACTTGGAAAACGTTGATTCAATAACCAGTCAATTGTAGGTTTGATAAAGCTGCGTATTTCAATAATACTTATGTATAGGCGAGCCTAAAACAAACAGTATAAAAAAAAACCCAGTACAGACGGACTTCTAATCATTGATAGAAGTCCATCTGTACCTGTCCCGTTGACTTGTACCCACTAACATATAAAGAATGTTCAACGGCCAAGTCACACAACATTAACTATAATAATAAAGAAATCGCAGTAAGGAACCTTAGACTTGGCACAACTTTGTCTAGATTTCATTACTTTTTAGAGATAAACAAGCAGCTCCATCGAGACTTGGCTAGTTTTTTACAGAATGTTTTTGGTGGGATAGGTATTGTCTTGATCTGGTTTAGGTAATTTTCAAATTTAGTTAGCCCCACGGATACTGGCACGTTTAGCCTTTAGAGTTTGGATATCCATGGCGATAAATTAATGAATTAAACCGCCTTGATAAAGACAGCACTGAATCACAAGTACAAAACAAATGGAAAGATCTTACGTTCCTTTTCGTCTGGCTATCAGTTTACCGGCACTCCCTCGGCGTCAGCGAAACGAAGCGAGCACGCGCGGGCGCCGGCCACAGGGAAAAAGGCATGCGTGCGAGCACGGGGAGCGGGACACGCGTGCGGCGGGGGCGCCGGCCACGGGGAACGGGGCACGCGTGCGGCGGGGCGCCGGCCAAGGGGAACGGGGCACGCGTGCGGCGGGGCGCCGGCCACGGGGAACGGGGCACGCGTGCGGCGGGGCGCCGGCCACGGGGAACGGGGCACGCGTGCGGCGGGGCGCCGGCCACGGGGAACGGGGCACGCGTGCGGCGGGGCGCCGGCCACGGGGAACGGGGCACGCGTGCGGCGGGGCGCCGGCCACGGGGAACGGGGCACGCGTGCGGCGGGGCGCCGGCCACGGGGAACGGGGCACGCGTGCGGCGGGGCGCCGGCCTCGGGGAACGGGGCACGCGTGCGGCGGGGCGCCGGCCACGGGGAACGGGGCACGCGTGCGGCGGGGCGCCGGCCACGGGGAACGGGGCACGCGTGCGGCGGGGCGCCGGCCACGGGGAACGGGGCACGCGTGCGGCGGGGCGCCGGCCAAGGGGAACGGGGCACGCGTGCGGCGGGGCGCCGGCCACGGGGAACGGGGCACGCGTGCGGCGGGGCGCCGGCCACGGGGAACGGGGCACGCGAGCGGCGGGGCGCCGGCCACGGGGAACGGGGCACGCGTGCGGCGGGGGCGCCGGCCACGGGGAACGAGGCACGCGTGCGGTGGGCGCACCGGCACCACGCTCTGGCCACAAGGATGGGCACGGGCACCTCTTGCGCTGGAATGGTCGGCCCAAGGCGGGGTATAATATAACGTGCAACACAAGCAAGGACAGTGCAACTAGAGAACGGGAGAGGCGTAAGCGAACCACGCACAAGGCACAAAATACACACTCGTTAGTAAAACCCAATAACAAATTAAAATAATAGATAGCTACGTTGCACACGAGCACAAATGCTGTTAGCACATTCAACACGTGCGGGGGGGATAGCGTGGCAACACGATATTCACTTGACAATGAAACAACACAAAATGGCGCACAAGCAAAATTTTCCAAGGTCACTGTTGTAGTTGCACAATTTAGTGCGGGGTATGGAAGATAGCCTACAACGAAATAGAATAGGTGACTGGAATAATTGAATCGTAAATAATAGCGTAGAATTGTATATAGGTACCTTACCTATAGGTATTTTTCCTAGCCACTTGTCACACTATTGCACAGGGCTATAAAAATCAAGGGTATAGGTGGCAGGAATAAATATTGTTGTTGATTGAGTAAAATAGATATACGCACAATGCACATGCAGGCAATAAATAGGCTTTTCCTATTACTGATGTAGTTGTCCCGCAATTACGCAGGATATAGATTACAACAAAAAGGGGGTATAGGTAATAGGAAAATAGAAGAAAGGAAACTTAGCTGGGAATTCACAGGCCGGCCGCACCCAGGCAGGCCACGCTCGTAAGTAGGCAGATCTTGATTCGCCTCTTACGCCGATACTCGACACGCACGATGGTGGAAGCTCGCTGCTCGCAGACACGCCGAATGCACACGGTGGCGGGTGCACGAAGCTCGGGGAAGCACGAAATGGTAGAAGGCTCGGAGTCTCGGAGTCCGAAGATTGCAATTAGACGGTCGCCATTTTATGTAAGCGCGTGGGTTCTTACGACTTACACAAGTTGAATAAAACAGTGAGTAAAACGACTATATGACTTTAATTACTTTAAATACACTTTGTTAGGTTATTACGAATAGTTAAGTTAATACAATTAGTTTAAGATAACAATGGTTGGGTTTGTGGAGGCGCGATACGGAGCGCATAGGCACGTGTGTAGTCGTTGGCGGTCGCGGAGGCAAGAGGGCGGGAGCGCGGCTCGCTCGGCGCAGACGCGTTGCGGGGCGTGAGGGCACGCGTGGGGATGCGCTATAATGATGGGAAGCGGGCGCACTCGGAATTCTGGTCGCGTAGTGTTGGCGCGAACAGTTTTGAAACCAGAAGGTTGTGGTTTTGGTTATTTTTTATACCGTACTGATAATTTTATTTGATTTTTAACCGACTTCCAAAAAAAGGAGGAGGTTCTCAATTCGTATGTATGTTTTTTTTTAATGTTTGTTACCTCACTACATTCATTTATGTACCGATTTGAAAAATTCTTCTTTTGTTTGAAAGATGAAAGTGAAGATTTGATAAAGAACTTCGGAGATAGACACTGGAACTCCTCAATGACGAACAGTACGCATAATGTGATCATGTGATTATGTTACTAGCAGCGTCTTTAGTAGGTCCAACCATGTATTAATTAAGGCCACTAAAATGAATGAAATAAAAATCATTTTAACAAAATTAAAACCGACTTCAACAAAACGAAAAAAAGAATAAAATAATTACCATATTATAAAAGTAATAGATTCAGAAGTCGGTGCCTTCAATTTGGTTCAGCGTGGATTAGCACCGACTTCTGAATCTGTTACTTTTATAATATTGTAATTATTTTATTATTTTTTTCGTTTTGTTGAAGTCGGTTTTATTTTTATTCTGATAAATTGTTAATATTAATCTTTTAGTTTTGTTATTACTATATAGAAAAGCATGCAGTTTTTCAAATAATAGAATTTTCCACACGATTATTAATTTCTTCTAAAATCGATTTATATTGAAAAGAGAAAAATCGATTTTTGAGTAATCGATTTTTTTCACTCAATGTCACATCCCTAACTGCGCTGCCGCGCTGCCGCGGCGCCGGTAGGGAGTGTAGGTAGGTACACAAGTCACCAAAAAAGCGACGTTGCCGTCAGCCAACGCGCTAGTCTATGCGCGGCGTTGCCATTCCACTGCGCGCGCATATTTAAAATACAAACGCAATGGAACTTCTTGTGAAATTCAGGCCGCCTACATCTTGCATTGTTTCAATTTTTAAATAGAAACGTATCTATTTTTTTTATAATAATACTAAAATGAAAGTAATAAATATCTCGAAAAACCGGATACGTGAAAGAAAAACGCGGAGTTTTTAAAAATTTCAAATTTGCCGAAGAACCGGTTTTTCGGTGAAACCGATTCGCAGTCCACAGTAGAGCACCGGGTGTCCAGCGTGATTTGGAGACTGGCGAGGTCGATGACGTGCGTTGCCGTTTTTGGGACGGTAGGGGTCCAACTTGGTTGGTGGTGGCATGTTGGAGGAATATAGGGATTCCTACAGGGGGGAAGCGTTCTCCGCAGTCCCCTCTTTAATATGATACCAAACACGGGGTTTCTAGGTCAAAGGAGGGCGAAGTTGGGCTTAGGGGGGTGGGGTAGGAAGGGATTAGTGAGAGTCTATGTGTGGAGTGTTTTCGAGTGTTTGTGTTATGTGGAGGGAAAGGGGGGGATTTCTGGGTCCCCGTGGGGACCAGGATATTCCCCTCAGTTTCCCCTTAATTTGAGCCCATTGTCGGGTGGCTTCGATGAAGGGAACAGGAGAAAAACTATGGAGTGTTTTTAGTAAGTTAGTGTGCGCGTCGTCCGGTAGGGGGCGCGAGAGTGTAGAGTTGCGAGAGAAGCTCGTAGGAAGGTGGGATTTATAGGGAATGAAGTCTACCCTCTTAGGATTCCAAGGTCGCAAAGAACTTGGGTCCAGGGCGTCGGGTAAGGAGTTGTGTTCAGTGTAAGGTGTAAAGGTGGCCGAGGGCGCGGGGGAGTAGATATTGGGAGGTCTAGTCTAGTGGGACGAGGGTGTTCCTCTTCGCTTTCCCCTTCCCTCGAGACCAAAAACGGCTGGTTTGTCGTACTCGGTGCCGGCGAAAGTACGAGAAAAGGGTTAGTTTTGGGATTGGTTCGGCTACTGGCCGCTAGATGGCGGTGAGCCAATTTCGCGTAAAATCGTGTATAGAGTTGTGGGGGGTGGTGTTGGGAAGGTGAATTACGGGATGGAGGTAAGGAATCGTCTAGGGGTGCCAATTCCGAGAGGACTTGGGCCTATGCTGTCGGGGTGTAGAGTTATGGGAGGTTGTGTTGTGCGCGAAGTTTGCGTTTACGTAAGTCGAAACCGAAAATCGACTTCGTGAGTGAAGCTCGTGGGAGGATGGGATTTTTAGGGAATGTGGACTGTCCCCCAAAAATAAAAAATCCGTAAAGAACTTGGATCCAGGGGGTCAGAGTGAGGAGTTATGGGTAAAGGAAGGTTATGAAAATTTGTGATGGTGGTCGAGGGCTCAGGGGAGAGGAGGTAAGGTTATGAGTTGGGTTGAGGGGTTCTTGGGTGTCTCCTTCTTCCACGGAGACCAGATACAGTTGACTTGTTGTGCGGGTGTGTGAGAAAACTGGGTTGTACCTACCTTTTTAAACCGCCACAGCTCCCTGGATGCTGGTGATAAAAATTCAAGGGTTTCACTGGGAGTGCACTAGTTCACAACACACACACACACACACACACACACACACACACACTGTAAAAAATTGAGGTCGCCGCGATGAATCGGGCTAGGGGACCAGTTTTTCAAATTCACTAAAAGAATTATTAGTTTTTGGGGGGCTAGCACTTTTGTTTGTGAACCAATTTCGAAATTTTTTGGAGCACTGTACCTACGCGGGGCGCGAGCGCGCTTCTAACGGTGTATGAATCAAGATTTTAACACTAAAACTGCCTTTCTATGAATTTTGAAGCGCGGAGTGACTTGAAAACGACGCGTACGTCAGGGCGATCGGCGCGAGACTCCCCGCAGTGTTGCCAGATGACTGTCTTGGGTTCTCCCAAAATCCCCCAAAATTCAGATTTTGAAGAAAAAAACCCCCACATAAGGCAAAATATTTATTTATTAAGAGGATATGCAATCGGTATTTAGCCCATACAAATGTATTCCTCAGTTTCCTCCTTGGATAATGTCACTAGAGCAAATATTTTTTACCCTAAGGAAGGGTTATGTTTTTCGCGCGTATCTTGTATGTATGTATGTTTGTAATTTTCTTTATAACCTAATATCTTCCAAACAGCTAGATGGATTTCGACAGTTAAGGGTAACGTTATATTCGTCTTAAAAACCCAAGTGTCCGTAGATGGGTGTATGAAAAAAAATTAAACAAAATGGCGGTTTTTGGCTCGAAATAGTAATACATTAATTAAATAAAAATAACCAAACCTATCGAGTAGGATATCAAAATAAAGAAAATTAAAAGTGGATTACAAAAAGTGTAACTTATATGTTTAAGTTTAATTAGGAATAAT
The DNA here is from genome assembly GCA_910594945.2 of Amphipyra berbera. Classification (NCBI taxonomy): domain Eukaryota; kingdom Metazoa; phylum Arthropoda; class Insecta; order Lepidoptera; family Noctuidae; genus Amphipyra; species Amphipyra berbera. The sequence continues at coordinate 88,466 of CAJVCG020000001.1, read as the reverse complement.
AAATTGGTTGAAAAAGTTTTTGATAACGTAAAAATGGGCCATTTTTGTGTCGGACCTCGTGCTATCACGGGACACTAAAAAGTCTAAAATAAAATAAATAATATAAAAAATCAAAAATCCGACTGCAAAAAAAACATTGAAAGTAATGCACTAACGAAACAAGATTGAGAATAGAAAACAAAATTAAAATAAACTATAAACGAAGTAAACTCTACGCCGGTTTAACAGACTATATTATGAGCTGAAAGCCTAAGTTAAATACCCGCATTAAGTTTAGTAGCAGGCGGGACCCATAAATTTTCTTTCGGTTTATAATTTTCAATTGGGTCCCGCCTGCTACTAAACTTTAATACGGGTATTTAACTTAGGCTTTCAGCTCATAATATAGTCTGTTAAACCGGCGTAGAGTTTACTTCGTTTATAGTTTATTTTGTTTTCTATTCTCAATCTTGTTTCGATCTTTTTAGTGCATTACTTTTAATGTTTTTTTTTTGCAGTCGGGTTTTTGATTTTTTTTATCAAAATAATTAGAAACGTTTAAACAAAAATCTACCGGTTTTACCAACGTTTTCAAACATCTGGCAAATAAATTATACGAATATAAAAAATAAAAGAAAAACACAGACATAACCAAAGACTTTCTTAAATTATTACAGAAAAAAATATTAATATCGGTCCAGATCTGAAGAAGGAAAAGGGAAATACGAAAGTACGATTTCGCTAATATTGCACAGGAGAAATCATTCTGAGTTGCAGTTGTCACTTTCGCGCTCAATTAGGAAGGTTTGCGTGAGGGGTGGGACGGAAATAGATCGCTTAAAAACCTATTCAAATTATTAATATGTTGCAGCCCGCGTTTCCTCTTAATGAAATAGAATTTCAGCAATAGCTTCCATTTCTGGATCTTCACACGCGTTGTTTGCAGTGCCGTACGTTTTTTCTGAGTTAAATCTCTTTATCATCTTTGAACTTGGTTTAAAATGAACAAAATCTTCTATTCCAAACTTAGTTTTTTTCCACCAAACATCCCCCCAAAAACATTGTACCCCATAACTATAAAAATCCCCCAAATTTGGGGAGATTCCCACAAATCTGGCATCACTGACTCCCTGTTAGGTTAGGTTAGCGGCTGCGTCATCGTGAATAGGGATTAGGGGTTCGCATCGGCATCGAGTCGACGATGAAGTACCTTGGACTCGTCCTCGACAGCCGATGGAACCAACTTAGGGGGGCTCAATACCTCCTGCCGGAGGCTCTACGCGGGGATCGTACGGTGCATGGCCCTTTATGGGTTACTAATCTGGGCGGACACCCTGACGGCCCGCAACGTCGCTATCCTGCGGAGACCGCAGCGGGCGATGGCCGTCAAGGTGATAAGGGGGTAACGTACGATCTCCTTCAAGGCGGTGAACCTCCTATCCGGATCCGTGCCCTGGGATCTGGAGGCAAGAACCCTCGCGCTGAGATATCGTCAGCGCGAGGAGGCGTCTGGGCCGAGTGAGCTACAGGGGTTGCTGTGCAAGCTTTTGCGAATCCCGCGACCCCGCGACCCCGCCGAACGGTCAGGAGGAGGAACACCGTTGGTTTTTAGCATGACGATTTTCCAAAAAAAAAAACATTGATTTGAAAGGAGAAACTCAAACTCCATAGAAACTTAGGCCTGGCGTTACAGGGCTGGACTTAAATAATTAACCATAAATTAAAGTATTTAGGAAGGTTTCACGTCCCAATTTTCACGTCTCCCAACAATGCCCAAAATGGTAAAATCAGACAATGTATACATTTTAGGTTATTTTTATTATTTCAGTTATTTAAATAAAAAATGATATTTTTGAGGCTTTGTTTCATACGTAAATCTGGAACGCACATGCGCTGTGCTGCAGCGTCTGCAGCTTATCGCGATGAGGCTTTAGGTATATAAAAAGCGCTTAGGGGTGACTTCAGATTTATCAGATCTAGACACGCGGTAGCGTGTCAAGCCAAGTTCAAAGAAAAAGGAACTGGCGACGCAGCAGCCGTGTGTTATATTACACGAACCATTTGAAGCCACTTTTGAGCCCGTAATAACTCAAAATCTATTCAACATAAAGACATGAAATTTGGTTTATTTATTAAAACCCCTGAGATTAACTATAATCCCAAATTTCATAAATACAGCTCAAACGGTTATTGAGATATTAACGTCTAAAAATCGGCTTTTTTAACACTGACTGACATATAGATCAAAAACCTAACCCACTTCCAGATGACCTAGAAAGTTGAAATTTGGCGTTCAGCTGGGTAATTGTGTGTATACAAAGGAAAAAGTCAGAAAACAGTGAATTTTTGATTTGTAATATTTTTCAAACAATCGATTTTTATGACCTAGCGCCTTGCGAAATTATAATAGCAAAATGTTTTTCTTTCGTAGGAGATTATAGGTTCCATGGTGAAATGTCGCTTTTATTATTTTATATACCAGATTATTTGATTCCAATGGGAAATAAAAATATAGGTACCTAACAGGCAAATAATGATAAAAAAAGTTAAAGGAAGGACTTTCGATATACTTCTAACGTTCAAGAAAATGTAGAAAATAGTACAAAAAAGAAAACTATACAGCGTAAACCTTTTATAGATCACTTTTGAATGATGAATAATAATAATTTCTTTACAAAAAGTAATGATATCCCATCAAAAACATAAATGTGAAAATGGGAGCCAAGTTCAATAATAAGAATATGCTTGGCTGTCGACTTCACCGTCAAAAGCATTGAGATCTAAATGGGTGCCAAGTTCTGTAGATAATCCTGAAATTTATTTATAAAATCATGAAGCTCAAGATTTGACTAGGCTAGTTTTCACATACAAGTTATCATAAATTTGGCTAATTAACTTATCTTCTTTATGTAATACGCAACAAGTTACTGCTTTTATATTGTAAGGTCAATATAATTATAATCCTACTCTTCAAAAAATTTGGTTTGCTGGTAAAAACTAGCCAAGTCAATTTTGAGCTTCATGATTATATAAATAAATTTCAGGATTATCTACAGAACTTGGCACCTATTTAGATTTCAATGCATTTGACGGCGAAGTCGACAACCAAGCATATTCTTATTATTGAACTTGACTCCCATTTTCACATTTATGTTTTTGATGGGATTGTATCTACTAGGGGATTTGATGCAATTTCAGATTACAGTATCACGCCTTTTTCCCATGGGGGTAGGCAGAAACTATATAACGCCACATGCTACGACCCTTACATACCCCTTTCGCTTCATCCACATTCATACATTTTGTCATACAAGCACGCAAGAATATATTAAAATAAAAAAAACTCATAATTGTGGTAAATGGTTTTATTAATCACCTTCTTCATTAGGATTATTATAATATAATAATACAGTCTCCAGAAATTTTGCAGGAGGCAATTGACTACCCCGGTGCCGTGCCCAACCAAGAGACCATATTATGCCCATGGTGTGGGCACAGCAACCAACTGTTCTTTGCCAACAATGCAGGTGCAGTAATATTAGATTATAGCATGCTTTCCACTTGGACAGCTGTCGATCAATATGTAAATGAAATATGTACATCCTATTACTAATATGCCTAGATTGTATTCTTCCTCTTAACATCCAGGTTGAGTCCAATGTCGACAGCTCCTGCTGTAGGTCACCGTCCACCTCTCTACACACTTCTATGACATATGAGCCATTTTCTGTCACATGCTCCCCATAGCAAGAACGGGCCTGTTTAACTTGGTATGTGCCCAAGGAGACAAGAATAAGCTCACTGAATGTTAATTCAGGGAACTCGCTAACATTATCTCTTGCTACATCTATCGCTTGGTATTGCGCCCTACATCGACTTATATTATTGCTAATCACATAGTTACTTAATCTATTTTCCACATACATAATATGGTTGTTGCGCCTCAAAAATCCACTGTGCTTTTTGTTTAAATTTCAGGTTTTTGATGTTATTTTATAGTACTTCTCAAGCCACGTAGGCCTGTGAAGTCTGTTTTCTAATAATTTATTTGGTTAAGGAGATAGCACAATCAGCTATGTAATTTTGGCCAAAAACGGCTTCAAAAATCCTCTATGTGTGCAAAGAAACACTTAACATATTTTTATTTCGATGCACGCCTCTTAGAATTGCGCTACAATATGACACAGCAGGTTTATTATTGTAAAATAGTGTGGAAATTCCGCTAAGTATTCTAGTTAGACCAACAATGAAAATTATCGAGGTATTTACGACACAAGAAAAAACGCTATGTGACCAAATTCACTTTAAAAAAATCCTAGCACCTGTTTTATCGTAAAAAAAAGCAATAAGATAATATTTTATGATGTCTCGACATAAAGTCTAATTTTCTGCATACTAAGTTTTTTAATGTTGTTATCAGTTTGGGAAAAAAACAGTTCTTTGCTTCTCCTGTAAAGTTGGGTTTTTTCACATAGCGATTTTGCAAGCGCAGCGAAGATATACTGATTATTTTTTTGCAGAATTTCCTAAGCATTAGTGCTGTTTGCGATAGGAGGGTGGAAAGCATTTATTTAAGCGGCAGCCACTTCAAAGTGTAACATTAAGTGTTTTGATGCTTTATTTAAAAAATCTTGGCAATAAAGCTTAAAATCTCGCTTAAACCTACCATTGACTACTTCTACAACCCATCTACATATTGTAACTGATCTCAAATTTATTGGCTTCGAGGGTTGAAAGTTGAGTTTCACCCTGTTGTAAAGAAGATGGTACACAATTATGTCCTACAGCCACATTGATTGAGTAAGGGCAAGGCATCCCTGCAGCCCCTATCCAATATAAATGCATCTCCAGATTCAAAGTACTGTCTTAGAACAGATTTGTTTGTAAACTCTTTATTAATTATTTCAGCATCTGAACTTGTCTCTGGATAGGGGCCCCAAACATCAATTATATATCTGTCTGTACAAACAAACAAAACTAGTTTTACAAGATTTTGATATTTATGAAAACTGTATGTCTTTTTCTGGTACTTATAATTAGAGCCAGCGTGGTAGGATCCATTCTCTTATAACTTGGTGTATTCTGTGTTCTTGCACTGTACCAGTCCTAAGTTGATGGCAATGAACTCTTTTCAGAAGAGAATGTCCACAATGAATACACACTCATCGGTGTCTGTTCACTCTCTTCTGGTCTATTTCCATCAAGAGATACAGCATTGGCATGATTCCAGCAAGCATGGCAGATAAAGTAATTTTCATTTACCTGAAGCAAACATTTATCATTTGACTATTAGGTGTAACACTAGCATTTAGCAATAAACATCCAAGTGGCACATTTGGGTAAACACAAGCAGCCTTATTACATTTGCACTGCAGGGACACCAACCTCCTCTCTGACAGAGGGAATAGTCCGTAATTAACCATGCAGGTTCAGTCCGGATTAGTGATGTCACATGTCTTTGAATATGAATTTGTTGCACATTCTGGTATCATTTTATAAAATACAACTATCAACAGACAACTGAACATAAGCGATAACACTATTTAGTTTGATTACATTAAATAATTACATAGTATTATACAAAAATGTTACGATATAGAAATATCGGATACTAACCGTTTGAGGGGACATTCATAGACAATTGAAAGAATCACTTCATCTTCCAATTTTCGCCTTCCTATTGTATTGCAGCGGTCCATTGCTATTCTGCAATTAATGCACAGGCTCATGATGTCGATAATAACCAGTCGTCAAAACAATATACAGATCCGGTCTTCTAGCAAAGGTCAGTCAGGGTGGCATGGTACGGTGTCCAATGTTCAAGCGAGAGTCAGTCAGAAGGCAATTAATTTCGGAGTCCAGTATTCGTCTTATGAAATTATAAATCCCGAATATACTAAAAAACATTAACTAGCGCAAAAATACGAAAAGCGAATGACATTACAACTACAACTATCCATATCATGATAATAATGACGGACGTTGACATTGACATTTTGCCGTTTATTATTGCAATAGCAATAAGCTTTAGTTATTATTCTGAGATTGCAATCCGTGGTGCAATCGATTTTATCGATTGTTTATTTCTTTTAATCATTTTTTAATGGTACATACTTTACGTTAATAATTATGCCAATAATTATAATTATGCCAGTTTTATTTATTTTACTTTGATTATAGTATTTAAAAAACAAATTATATATACATATAATAAAATCGTACGAAAGTCAAAACTGTACGTTGAATTTTTTTTAAAAGAATACTTGGGACGTGATCTACAATCGATATCGAAGCCATAAATATAGTTTTTAGAATTTTTGTCTGTTTGTCTGTATGTATGTCCGGGCTAAACTCAGAAAGTACTGCATGGATTTACTTCAAATTTTGCATGAATATTACTAAGAGGTCGGGTCAACATATAGGCTACATATTATCACGCTATCACCTACGCGGGAGGAGCTGTGAATCTTTATTTTTCTTACGCATTCTGTGACAACGTGTAATCTAACGACGCATATTTAAATATTGTTTTTGAGTAAGCCATGCTATTATCTAGCTTTACACTATAAAAACTACGCCATATAAGTAACTTGGGCAGAGACACATAGTTTCCCGATCAGCCGCCCCCAGATGGTGGGTGAGACACTTACCACGATATGTCCTGTGTGGGGATTTCTGGCTCTTCTCCTATATTTAATTTCGATCCTGTCTTCCCCCTCGTCGAGGCTGTGAAAAATGCCCCGGTTCTGGTTCCTCAGGGCCTTGATAACGTCGTCATCCGTATGTACGGTGAGGACACTCCTCAGAATCAGCATCGGGTCCCTATTCTTCACATCCTCGACAGTGAGGCCAATTCCCTCTTTTTCGAGTCTTGTTTTAATTTTTTCTCTTTCTTCCTTTGTTCCGAATCCCATTATGACCTTTCTGTCCTTCGCTTTTCTTACTCTCTCGACTTTAATCCAACCTTCTTTTGCGTCGACCGCTTCTCTTACTCTATTCAGGACCTCTTCACCTGACTCTGACTCGTTGTTGGATGTGACCACGACTGAGTGAAGCGTACTCCTTCTTAATTGTGGTTTTCCGCTCTGGTTCGCGGTCACACTCGCGTATGTCTTTGAGGTGATTTGGTCTAGGGTTTCCTTCTGTTTCTCTATTGAATCTTTTAATTCCTCCATTCTCCTGTTATTTTCTTTTAGCAACTTCGAATGTTCTTCGATTTGCGTCGCTAATTGATTGTGGTCAGAGTTAATCGAAAAAGTAACGTCAGTGGCGGCGGCTTCATGCCATGTCTTTTCCTTTGTCCCACCCAGAACTTTTTGTTTCGCCTCTTTTTCAGCTTCTTTTACAAGCTGGAACAACCTATCCAGCGCTTCGACGATGGCATTCTTAATATCGGTTTTGGTGTTGCGTGAACTGCTGCGGTGCAGTTTTGCTTTATTTATGCAAGCCCTGGCTTCAGTTGACCGGTCCGCGTAGGGCTGCTTTGGCGAAGTGTGGGCCTCTCCAAATTTTATGCGCATCGGAAGGGGTTTGTTTTCTGTCGGCTGAACTGGTTTATGCGTGTCTTTGGCAGGGCCAGCCTGCGTCGTCCTTGCTGTTGCGGGAGGAGTGGTGGTCTCTGCGTTAACCTGTCTTGCGGCCTCCCACTCTCCTATGTTTCGTCTCTCGTTAGAGGCTGATGTTCTGGTGTTGGGTGGTGATTTTTCACCGTCCATCTTTTTTAAGGGGGTCCTAAGTCCGAACATATTAGAGGTACGCGTCTTTGTGTATAATAAATAAGGTAAAATAAGGTAAACTAGAAGGAAATAAAAGTGTAAATGCAAAGATTGTATAAATCTTTTTAAAGTCAATAAAACTTTATGTGTGTTGCTCTATGTAGAGTCAACTTTGTCAGACCTGTAAAGGGAGTCAACCGGATGTATATAAATCAAAAGCTTCCTTTCGGGAGCAATTTTTGTCGATTGTAGAACAGATCTCCTTCCAGGCTCTACGTAGAGACACTTGGATAGATTCAGTTGATAGCTCTCCTCGAGCCCTTTCTAACGATCCCAAACACGGGAAGACCACTCCCAGGCGTCACGGAGATAACCACGTTTAAAGTTTCCAATTTTTGACGCCAAGAAGTGGTTACAATGGGTTTTCTCCGGTACCACCGGAGCAAAGACCACCGTGCTTGGGCTTTCCGTAATCAGCTCGAAGAGACCTATCCACTGGTGAACTTTTCAGGCTGAAAAAATCCTGAAGCCTGAAAAATCCTGAAAGGTCCTCCACAAGTTAAAGTAAGGCCGGACCTTGCGTGCACCGAAAATCGCACCGTTCTGCGACCTCCCGTTCAGGAGTTCTTGATGTTTTAATCTTTCCAAAGATGGCCGCGCAGCTGTCAAAGTCTAACTTTGACAGAGGATAACTCCCTTCAGGAAAGTCGCAGAAGGCTCGCGTCTGGGCTCATCAGATTCGGCCTGTCCCCAGCTACGTGCTGGAATCACTTTCAGGACTTCGATTTTTTGTGTCCTGAAACCGCCTGAAATGTCTGAAATACTAAAGTGGGGAATGCCCTGACTATAGAAGTGAAAACCGCAGCTTCCTACGGCTTCGGGTTGAAAAGTTACGGTGGCTTAAAGTTTTTCAAAATGGCCGCCGAGCTGTCAAAAGTCAACTTTCAGAGCTTATATCTCCGGAACCCCTTACCGGAGAAGGACCGGGTTTTGGATGTACAACTCGGCGTCACTCTGACTATGTCCTGAAAGCGTTTTCAGCACGCAAAAAATGTTTTGTCCTAAGTTGCTTAAAATTATAAAATATGGGAAGGTGACAATTTCCCGCACACAACAGTCGAAATCCGGGACCTCTAGGCCCAGCGGTTCCGGAGTTAAATATTATCAAAAATGTTAACATAAAAAACCAAGATGGCGTTTTTATGCAATTTTGGCAGTTTAAAAGATTTCTGACCCAAGTTTGGGCTTGTGTAGGTCGCAAATGCCCTGCTGAACCCAATCCTGGGGTCAAAATTAATTAATAACTATTCATTTTAGAATAAAGTCTAAAAAACACTTAAAATTCTGTATCTTTGAAACTGCTGAACATAAAATTTTCAAAAAAAAATACAATAATTTAGCTAAATTTACGGGCTATACGATACATTAAAAATAATTTTGAAAACATATATTTTTACATGAAAAATTTTGAAAAGTTTAATTTTTTAACTTATTTTATTATAACTACTGATGAGGCGTGTAAATAGCCTGCACCTTATTGTTGGTGTTTTTAAGAACTACCAAAAGTTTTGAAATAAGAACCTATCAAGTGTAATGGCGGACCTCAACATAAAACCAATTTCCCTATTGATGAATCCTCGAGAAACCAATACCGAAAGAAATTAATAGCAGCAAACGTGCCCACATACCTTAACAATCCAGAAATCCCACTTCAGACCCAGGGAGATGGGAAGATACCTCGTTCATGAGCGCGTGATGTCTTGTAGGTATGGGCTGCCGGCCGGCTAGCAAAATCTTCTTAAATCCACCGGTGGGATGGTTAAAACTCCAAAAATCAACACTGCACTATAAGTTCTCAATGAAGCACAGATGCAGGTCCATTTATTTTACGAATATCTTCAAGGTTTCACCAAAATTGGAATTTTCAAAGCGGAGCGGTGCGAAAACACAGTGTTTTGAATGACGGCGGAAAACTAACTTTTTTTCTTTGCGGAGAACGCCATCTATTGGTCAACTGCGAGCGTTTCAAGGAAGTTTCGATACATGGGCGCTGCGTCAACAATTATTGGTGCGAGGATTCATCAATTGAGAAGTTAAAATATTTAATTTGAAATACTAACCCATTATATTGTATGGAAGAATCCTAAAGTATTATTATTTAATTTTTTTTTATACTGAAAAAGGCATTGACGCTTCACCATGCTCCCCCCTTTGAAAGGATGCAAGTGCTTTCAAAAGAAAGGCGAAAAATTCTAAAGATTTACTGACCTAGATCATGATCAGAAGAAAAAAAAACTAAGTTTTATGACTGAATGCGGAAATGCGGAAAACAAAAAGATACAAGTTAACCATTTAAACTAATCCTAAACCTTAAAAAACTACGAGTGTCGTTAGAATTAATTTTTATTGCGTTGGAATAGGATATAATTTGGTGACAGAGCGTTTAAAATTACCGAACTTTGTCCTCACCATTGAAACGCGAGCGACATTGTCGGTCCCTTTATAAACCTCAGTTATAACTCCTAATGGCCAACTCAGTGGAGGCGAGTTATCCTGGCCCACGAGTACGACAGTTCCAACTTCTACAGGCTTGTCCGGAGTTGCCCATTTTTGCCTAACTTGCAGCGTATGCAGATACTCTAAGTGCCATTTCTTCCAAAAAGATTGGACCATACTATCTAACAACTGTTTTCGTTGGGATAGATTTAAGCGCTGACCAGACAAATCGGCTGCCGGCAAGTACTGCAATGGAGTCGACATCAAGAAATGAGCGGGAGTAATAACTTCAGGATGCGGATCAGAAGACAACACGCTCAGAGGGCGCGAGTTCATAATGCACTCTATTTGAATGAGTACAGTTTGTAACTCTTCATAAGTGAGGAGTTGATTCCCGATCACGCGATAAAGGTGCGTTTTTAATGTTTTAATATTGGCTGTTTTTCACATGGCGCCAAAATGTGGGGAGCGAGGTGGAATCATTTTCCACTTAATGCGGCGAGTTGATAACTCGTTTAAAAGAGATGAATTGAGATTTGAACTTATTAAGAAATTATAAAGTTCATCTAGTTTGGCTTTAGCACCAACGAAATTGGTAGCGTTATCCGAATAAAGACAGGATACTGGCCCTCGACGCGATATAAAGCGTTTAAACGCGGCTAAAAAGGCGTCGGTAGTCAACTCAGAGACTAACTCTACATGGACAGCCTTGGTTACCAAGCACACGAACAAACAGATGTAAGCCTTCTGAGCATGTTGGCCTCTGCGACGAGTGAGAGTTATGCGTAATGGACCAGCATAATCCACTCCAGTATGGACAAATGCCTTTGATTCCGATACACGGTATTCAGGAAGGTCAGCCATCATTGGAGTGGGATGCGTAGGATTGACTCTGAAGCATGTGTTGCATTGTCGCAACTTGGACCTGATGACAGTCCTGGCATCTAATATCCAAAATCGCTGTCGCAAAATAGACAAAGTAGCCCTGGTCCAGTGTGACAATTCATCACATGGTAATGACGGATTATCAAATCCACAATAGGATCATGTTTGGGAAGTAAAAAAGGATGCTTAGCGTCAAATGGAAGGTGTGACTTTGAAAGTCTTCCCCCAATGCGTAATATGTCTTCTTCATCTAAAAAGACAGCCAAACTTTGAAGTTTCCTTGGTAGCAATCTACCACATTTGATGAGCTTAATGTCATCTGCGAAATGGACAGATTGCACAGCACGAACCATAACTCGTTCCGCGGCCGACCCCTGGGGAGACCGGGGTTCACAATGAACCTTCAGTCTAGCGAATTTAAGTATATAAGAAACGATGCGCAACAGTTTATCCCATGATGAGGTACGTTGCGCAAGTTGACATAAAAGGGGAAGTTCTACTTGCGTGGTCACAGTCATGACATTTGCCTTATGCTCGGGAAGTTCCCCACAGCTAGTGGGACAGAACGATTTGACAGGCCAATCTTCAGGAGCACAACGAAGCCAAGAAGGGCCGTTCCACCAAAGCTCATGTGATACCAACTGTGAAGGAAGTATGCCACGAGATAGGCAGTCGCTTGGATTCTCAACACCCGCCACATGGTAAAAATGTTGAGAACCCAGGTTCTCCTGACATTGAGCGACTCTGTTGCTGACAAAGACTGACCAGCGATGCGGAGAAGAATGTATCCATGACAAGGCTATCGTGGAGTCCGAAAACACGTAGATTCCTGCAATAGGAACACGCGAAGCGTAAGTATCGCGAACAGTCTTTACCATCTTTGACATGAGCACGGCAGCGCAGAGCTCCAGACGTGCAAGAGTTGTGACCTTAGTAGGTGAAACCTTTGACTTTGCACAAAGTAAACGAACTCCGACACCAGACGGACTAGTAGAGTGTACATAAACGACACAACCGTACCCACCCATACTGGCATCGGCAAATGCGGCTATACGAACAGAACAATCATCGGTAACACCCACATGGCGTGGTATCCGTAAAGTATCCAGCAAAGGAAACTCCTGCATGAGAAGGGAAAAACGTTTAACTATATCGTCAGGAGCTAAATCATCCCAACCGATATTGCTCAGCCATAACTCTTTAATGAGCAATTTGGCGTAAAACATCACGGGAGCAACTAGACCGAGAACATCAAATAAGCGTGCAACTATCGAGAGTATATTTCTCTTAGTACATTTCTCAGCTACTTGAGCGGAAGTGAAGAAGAAATTATCCTGAGAAGGTTCCTACGAAAGGCCTAGAACCTTGGACACATCACTCCCAGTGTGAAAATCGAGAGACTTACGATGTGAGTCAGGAAGACTGTTTAAAAGAACGGGTGAATTGCTACACCATTTAACAAGGTCAAAATCGCCCGATTTAAACATCTTTATAAGATCATGCGATAGCTGCATGGCAGACTGGTCTCTGCTACTTCAGCAGCTTTGGGATAATGCGGACTGTCAGAGGCCAGCTGTCGCACAGTGCGCATAGCTATGTAAGGACTCGACTTAAGTCCGAAAGGTAAGCGGTTAAAAGCAAAGGTTAGCACAGGTTCGTTCTCATTGAATCGAAACAAAATGCGTAGGTATTTACGCTGGTCAACGGGTACACCAACGCGTAAATACATTTGTTTAATATCAGCATTTATTGCGATGGGAAATAATCTAAAATTTATTAAAAGAAGAAACAAATCTGTTTGTAAATTTGGACCAGTATGGAGTACATCATTTAAAGATAAACCTGTATGAGTCCTAGCACTCGCATCCAATACAATGCGCGGCATCGGTTTGTCTGGCCGAACGACAGCGTGATGAGGGATGTAGTACCCGTCATCTAAAATGGCAGATTCGTCGACTTGACTTAAGTATCCATTATCTATGTACTCTTTGATCACAGCGTTATAATTTTCCCGCAACATCGGCGATTGGCGGAGTTTTCTCTCCAGCGCAATCAGGCGACGGTACGCGGCGGTGCGGGAGTTACCTAACTCAGCAGGATCCTTACTAAAGGGTAACGCGACAGTATAACGTCCCACCTCGTCCCGTGACACGGTCGAGGAAAATATATTCTCACATTCGGTTTCCTCAGGAGATAAAAAACGTTTATTTTCAACTTCTTCCAATTCCCAAAATCTTTGTAATAAATCATTAAGGGCTAATGCTATAAAAGAAGAGCTAGGTAAATTTGAATTATCTTTACTATACGGAAAATCACCCATAAGGACATACCCGAATGTGGTCAATAATGCGGGTGGCGCATGTGAACCTAAGTCGGCCCTATTCCCCAAATAAATATACGGAAACAGTTGAGCGCCTAACACTATGTCAATATCTCCTGGAATATTCCAGCTTAAATCAGCGAGCGGGAGCGAGTGGAAGTCCACATGACTATCCCACTTGATATGGTGCGAAGGTAGCTGGTCCGTAATGCACTCAACTACTAACGCGTGAATAGTATACTTTTGATGCGAGTATACGCGAGACTCGATATCTAAGTGTACATAACCTATTATCGGTCGCGATACAGAACCAACCCCTTTAACAAAAGAATTACTTAAAGGAATTATTACTAAATTAAGTTTTCTACAACAAGCTGTAGTTATTAAATTATTTTGCGACCCATTGTCAATTAAGCACCTCACTATTGTTTTATGGCCCGAACTATTATTATTGGCTCGCGCATAAACCTGAGCGGTTGATAACAGAATTGCGGCCTTAGTCTTCGTATCAGCTGCTAATAACACGGCTGTATTATGTGTCGGAGACGTTTGTGTAGTATCACACGAATCATACACAGTCACAGGAATATCGACCTTATCGCAATGAGAATAAGAGCGCGGCACCGCGGCGGGAGCCGGGACAAGCGAAGACGGAACGCGGGGCGAGGGGAGCGCGGGAGGCGCAACAACAGCGGCGCCGCCGGAGTGGACGCGACGACTACATTGCAGTTCGTCGGTTGGTCATCAGCTGTATGCGGGTGTTTATTATCTTTTTCGAAATGTAATAAAGTATGATGGCGTTTTTTACATACTTTACAGACTGAGGTTGACTTGCAATTACTCAAACCGTGTGACGTGCTCAGACAATTCGCGCAACCACGTTTGGATTTTATAAACTCAAACCTAGTTCTAGGAGTCAACGTGGAATTAAACTTAACGCAGTCATACAAATGAACATGAGCGTTATCTTTACAGTACGCACAACTCGAAATCGTTGTGGGGGTAGAAGCGGAATAATCAGTCGATTCACTCACAACAAACGCTTTCGTCTGCGTGCGTGACTCGCGAGGTGCGGAACCATAAGGTCTAATATCTTTGCCTGATCTTGAACAAAACTAATCAACAATTTAGTTGTGGGAATTTCAACATCGCGAATGGAAAGTTCAAACGATTGACCAGTTTGTGAATCTATTTTTCTCATAGCACAATGCAAGAGCATAAAATCGGCAAGATCGGGAATTCCAAGTTGTTGCAAGGCAGAAATAGATGCACTAAATGTTTCAATGAAAGAATCGAGACTATTTGCGTTATAAGAACAACTTTTCAAATCTAAAATATTATTTAAATAGTGTGTACCTAATGAGCGCTTATCTTGGTATTTTTTAACTAAGCTGTCCCATAAAAACTTGTAGGTATCGCCCGTAGGCACAATACCAGCAGTAACCTTCAATGCGTTATGTGTAAGCCTACCTATTAAGTACTGCACACGCTGCGAGTCAGTCAGCTGATCATTGTCGTGAATATTCGACTTGAACGACACGTAGAAAACCGGCCAATTCTCAGTTTTCCCGTCGAAGGATGGCAGCGAGATAGGAGGCAACTTTACTTTAAACGGTTCAAAAAGCGTTTTTGGAATACTACTTTGAGTTATCGGAGATTGACTACTGTTGATTGTATTCCTAATACGTTTAACGTGAATATATAAATCTTCAAAGGATTCTAAACAAGCATAGTCGGGACTCGAACCAGGCTTCAAACTAATGTTTATATGGTTAATTTGATCGACATATGATTCAAATTTATTTCGAATGTCGTCAATTGTTTCCGATTCAGTCATAAAACTCTCATTCTTTCTAGAATCGAACGACGAAATATTTTTCGATAAATCATATAATCGATTAAGGCGTTTAAATAACAATCCTTTCTTTTCATGAAGGATCGTCAGTAAATCATCCGGCCTTAATTGTTTATCAGTCATTTTGTTAAATAAGTGTACGGGTTTACCACCTCGACCTCGTTACATATGTTGTCACTGTTATTGCAAATAATACACGCGAATTAAATCTGTGTTTTTATTGGATTTACAATTATACATTTGTAATCAATCAGGATCATTATTAGAGGATCTAACCTTGAGTGACGACATTACCTGTCATAGACTATACACGCTTAAATTTTGATCGTTTTAATCCCTTGGACTGGTGGTTTAACTTACAAAATACTATTCATCAAAAGCTTGCACAGCATTGTAACTCTTAAAACAAAGAAAATAGCAAGTGATAACATAATACTCGCAAAATGCATGAAACCAGCAGTAGCGCCACGAGTTAGTTACCTACGTCGGCGTCGGTCGTTGCGTACCTAACTACCTAACTCCGCCCGATCAAGTTAAGGTTATTGACTCGCGCTCAGCTGAGATTCACGTAAACAAATTAAATGATTCCAAATTTCCCTTTATACTTTTACGGGCTTAGGACCGTCATAATTGCTTTGTGCCTAGGTTTCGGGCCATACCTAATACTATTAAAAGAATTATGCTAAAAGCGGTAGGTACATGTAAAAATAAATCCCTACAGGCCTCCTAGTTATGGCGTATTTAATAATGTGGAATCAAAATTATTTACAATGATTTAAAAAAGAAAAAAGTTCTAATTACTTACACGATTTAAAAAAAGTTCTGTTACATAGGTACCTACCTAAATCACCTTTGATTTATTTAACACTAAGCAACACGTAATAATTGTTCATAAAAACGTGTACCTAATCAAATGATTAAAAAAGAATTCTGTTATAAACCTAATAATTAATCACCCCTGAATCATCACTGGCTAATACTTCACGATAGCTTAATAATTGTTCAAAGTGCAAACCATTCCTTTCGAGACATAATTTTGCACGTTTAATTAAATTGTCTTTTAATTTCAATATGTAATGTCTCTCTGTCACTTTATAAAACATCGAACGCGTTTACTATCGCACTTTTCATTTGTACACGAGTTTGATGCTCGTTTCTGTACAAAAGATGGCTTCACAAATAAAAATCCAGCGGGGTAAGGTCCGGGCTCCTTGCTGGCCAAACAACTGGACCAACCCGTCCAATCCAGTGATCTCCAAACACGGAAATCAGGTGATTACGTACATTATGCTCGCTTCGCTGTAGACACCGAGCCGCCTGCGCATCAAAACCCGCGATTGCGTAAAATTGCACCATGGCAAGGAACTCCAGGTTGGAGTACGCGTAATTACGAGACGTCATTACTTTCGCGCGACAAGGATAATCTTAACAACAACACACCGATGACGTCTTAGATAAACTGAATTATTTATATGGCGTGGTCCTGTACTCCTGTGCTGCCCTTGGTGCGCGGGGTGCGCGGGGCGCGCGCCTATTGCATTGCCAATCAAATAGGGTTTGGGGGCGGGGTTTGGTCTAGGATTGGCTAATTTTTGTGAGTCCACGTTGACTGTGCGTACGCGTCATTGTTGCTAGAACCGAATGGTGCCTACTAATGGTTCGCATAATTTATTCACTCATGCGAAAATTAATTCGAGTTTTTTAAAAAAAAGTACTTTATTTTTTAATTTTATCTTTACAAATCGATAGTGTTTCATGCACCGGATCGACCCTCCACGGGATTAAAACGATCAAAATTTAACCGTGTATATCTATAGTCCTGCCATAGATTATTAATGTCATATTATAGAGCCACCCATGTGTGCAACTCTACAATCTTTTTCCTTCTTAATAATAAACAGAGATCTATAAACAATACTTATTAACTAAGTGAGATGCTTCTCTTCTCCATCCTTGGTATCACTGAATAACATAATCATTGTTATCAATGCATACTATGACCTACGGCTGAGAGAAGAGTAAGCTCTGTTATACAGTAGTTGTCAAATATAACTGAAAACTAATGACAATAAGTTTCTAAGAATTTAAGGTTTCTAAAATGAGACCAAGAACAAAATCTTTATATTTAGCAGGTGCCTGTCTATCCCTGTTAGATTTAGTCCTAGTCAAGCAGTCAGCCATTTCAGGGTTTTCGTTAGTAAGGGTCATTTCAGAACTGTCATTTCCAGCGTTATTTCCATTTTCTTCCTTCTTTTCTCCTTTTTCCTTCGAGTCACTTTCATTTTCCATTTGTATATCTTGTGTATTGAATCTTGACATGTCTCTGTATTTAATAGGTTGAAAGTGTGAGGAATTTCTTCTAATAACCTTTCCATTCGGTGACTGGACAGCTACAGAGTTTCCGTATTTCCATATCACGGTATGTTCAGTGGGTGAGAAAGGAGTTGTTAATTTATTTTCCTTTCTTTGTTTTAGTAAAACTTTGTCTCCCAGGCTAATGTCTGATGTTATTGCATGCCTTCTTTTATCTGCATATTTTTTATACACATCTTTCTTGTATCTATCTGTATCTCTTATTTCCTCATCTTCTAGGTTAAAGTCTAATGTCATTTCAGGGATTTTTGTTTTTATAGGTCTTCCTCTGAATAAATTTCCCGGTGGTACGCCAGTAGTTGAATGGGGTGCAGTACGATATGCTGACAAGTAAACTAGTAGTTCTCTCTTCCAATCCAATTTTAATGCTTGGGCAATGCGCAGTCTCCTCAGCACACTTCTGTTTTGCCTTTCAACTTCTCCGTTGGCCTGTGGCCACAAAGACGTAGTGTGCCTGAGTCTTATTCCATTAGTTTTTAAGAATTTCTGAAAGCGTTCATCTCGGAATGCTGGTCCGTTGTCACAAACAATTTCATCCATAATACCTTCTCGGGTTATTATCTTCTCTAAAGTTCTTATCGTGCTCTCTGCAGTTTGGTTTTTTAATATTTCTACTTCATAGTACCTGCTGTAGTAATCCACGATAAATAGTAGGTAATGACCAGATGGCAATGGTCCCAAGTAATCTATGGCAACCATTTCCCATACCTTGCTTGGCAACTTTGTTGGAGTAATTGGTTCTGGCCGTGAATCTTTTCTAACCAGCCGGCATCCTTCACAGGTGTCTATCCAGTATTCTATGTCCTTATCCATTCCCTTCCACCAAACTTTAGATCTTAACTTTGCTTTCATAGAGTTGGTAGAGAGGTGTCCTTCATGACCTATTTCCATTATTCTTGGTATTAGTTTCTTTGGTATTATTATCCTTGTTCCTCTTAATATAATGTTATTTAGAACACAAAGTTCTGTCTTAATTAGCTCATATTTTCTTAACTCTTTTGGCCAAATATCCTTTGCAATAGCTTCCATTAAGTTATGTAACTCCTCATCATTTGATGTAGCTTTCTGTATTTCCTCTATAGATATAGCATCTACAGACCCTTCTATCAGAGCCAATAGTAATCTATCTTCATTATCCTCTGTGCTATTTATCTTCTTGTCATTGGTATTTAGTAGTCTGGATACAGGATCAGCGATGTTAGTCTTGCCAGGTTTGTATATAACTTTAAATGTGTATGGTTGTAGCCTTAATACCCATCTCTGGATGCGAGCGCTTGGTTTGGAATTTGGAGAGTAAATAATTTCCAGGGGCTTGTGGTCAGATAGTATTTTGAACTGCTTCCCAATAAGGTAAACATAGAGATTTTCACACGCCCAAACAATAGCGAGGGCTTCTTTTTCTGTCTGTGAATATCGTTGCTCTGTTGGAGATAATGCTTTGCTGACATATTTGATGACTACAGGTTCTAACTTGCCTTTGAAAGATTGTTGTTGGATCAAAACTGCAGCAATTCCTACTGGGCTTGCATCTGTAATAAGGGTGGTTTCAGCATCCTTGTCATAATACCCCAGTGCTGGTGCCTTCACAATAAGATCCTTAAGCTGTTGGAATGCATTGTCCTGTTCATTCAGCCAAGCAAATTCTGTATCCTTCTTTATTAGATTTCGCAACGGTTCTGTCAATGTGCTAAAGTTTGGTATAAATCTAGCAGAGAAGTTTACTAAGCCGAGAAAGCTTCTCACCTCAGCTTTATTTTGTGGAGCTCGGAACTCTTGGATAACCTGTTGACTCGTCTGTGTAGGTCTGATGCCATCAGCAGATAGATGATGCCCTAGGAAAGTTATTTCTTCAACACCAAATACACATTTCTTTTCATTTAGGGTGAAGCCACTATCTTGTAGACGGTTGAGTACTTGGATTAGCCTTTGGTCATGCTGTTCTCTGGTGCAGCCTCCGATTCGGATGTCATCCTGGCTATTGGCAACACTTTCAATCCCTTGTAGTAAGTGTGCTATTACTCGCTGGAAAATTTCTGATGCACATCGTATCCCGAAGAAGAGCCTTTTGTATCTGAATAATCCAAGACTGCAGCTGAATACAGTTATTGACCTTGATTCCTCCTCCAATTCCAGTTGATGATATCCCCATTTGATATCAAGTGCAGAGAAGTATCTACAACCATTCAAATCAGATATAAGTTCTTCAAAGGTAGGTAATGGTACACGTTCCCTCATCACTGCCTCATTAGCCTTTCTCATGTCGACAACTAGCCTATATTGACCTTTTTCTTTTTTTTGTACAATATGTGAAGGGGATACACACGGAGTTGGTCCTGTAACAGGTTCAATGATGTCACTATCAAGTAATTCTTTAATAAGCTTTTGTTCTAAGTCTCTTACATTAAATGGTTGTCTCCTGACTGGTTGTGCTACTAGTTTAACCTTAGGGTCAATAGGAATTTTAAGTTCAAAATTTTTAAGTTTCCCAACACCTTCAAATAATTTTGGATAATTTTTTATAACAAAATCTTTTGTACATACAGTTTTTATAGAGTTGACAAGTAATGGTGTTGAGTTGGATAAGGACTGCACAGGGCCTATTCTGAGTAAACCTAATTGCATTGATGTCTGCTTACTTAACAAAGAGGGTCCACAACCTTTGAAAACTAGAATATTGGCATTTACTGTTAATTTGCTGTCTGGAGAAAATAATGAAGTTTTAAAGATGCCCAATTTTGCAATTTCTTTACCTCCTGTTACAGTACAATATCTTTGTGCTGTATCTACAATCTACATCGCAATCTTATGATCTTTATCGCACGTTCAATATCTATTAAATGTTTCTACTATCCGTGATCAACACGTAGTCGTTAGTATATAAGATGCACCTTTGGATAATTATAACCAGACTATACTACAACTTTGTCTCATTTATACCTAATCATATACTGCCAAGAAGTTTGGCAAATTGGTGACCCCGACGAACGAATACGCAGCAAGAAACATGGCACAATCACCATGCAAGGCGAACATAAATCAGCAAGGAACACTTGAAGTAGCTGCTGGCACCTCGGTTTTATCTCGCATTCCGGAATTTTGGAAAGACCAACCAAGATTATGGTTCACGCAACTAGAAGCCATATTAGCACCACAGAAGCAAGGAGACGAATACAAATACTGTACAGTAATAGCAAAATTATCCAAGGAAGAAATACTACAAGTTAGTGACCTAATCACTTCACCACCGACTACAGATAAATATAAAAACATCAAGGAACGTTTAATTGATTGTTACGAAGAAACAGAACAGCGACAGTTTCAAAAATTAATATCAGAGACAGAACTCGGTGATCAAAAACCTTCGCAGTTATTACGTCAAATGCGAGTCCTCGGGAGAGGAAAAATCAGTGACGAAACAATTAAACTACTATGGTTCAGGCTTTTACCAACATCAGTTACTACGGTTCTAGCAGTTACGGAAGACATGGAAATTGAAAAACTGAGCCAAATTGCAGACAAAATAATAATGAATTCAAAAGTAACCGAAATATCAGCTGTTAGCAAAGACACTTCAAACGACAACAATACAGCATGCATTTTAGCCCAGCTAGCAAAATTACAGATAGATATTGACGCAATTCAGCAAGGTCAATATGGCTATCGACCCAGCACGCACAATCATTTCAAGAAACGTCAACAATTCCCGATTATGAGGCCGAGAACAAACTATAGAGGAGCAAATCGATTTTGTTACTACCACGAAAGATTCGGAAAATATGCAAGGAACTGCATTAAACCATGCGGTTGGAAACCAATGACTTACGTACGGAACCAGGGAAACGAATAAGAGCACAGACAACGGCGAAACTCTGTGCAATCCACCCATCCAATCGCCTCACCATTACCGACCGAAAAAGTGGTATGAAGTTTTTGATTGACACGGGCGCAAATATTTCAGTCATTAGCAAGCAACAGAGATATTCAATTTTACAAAATGAACAATACACACTATACGCTGCAAATGGGACTAAAATTAGGACTTACGGCGAGAAGACGCTTACCTTGAATTTGGGACTACAACGATGTTATAAATGGAATTTTATAATCGCCGATGTTACACAACCAATAATTGGAGCAGATTTTCTAGAGCACTATAAACTATTAGTCGACATAGCAGGTCGCAAACTTATCGACAAAGTTACAGAGCTGACAACGCATGTAACTTCAGAAAAAGCGACACAACAAACAATTCGTACTATCGCAGTGGGAACGAATTCACGTATTACGCAACTTTTAAACAAATACGAAGACATCACGAAAGAGTCCTCTCTACGCAATGCGCCCAAACATAAGATTGAACACCACATTATCACTACAGGACCACCCGTCGCAGCTCGGGCAAGACCATTACCTCCAGAAAAATACGACATAGCCAAAAAGGAATTTCAAAATATGATAGAGCTCGGAATTTGCCGACCGTCAGATAGCCCATGGGCAAGCCCATTACATATGGTAAAAAAGAAAAATGGCGAATGGAGACCGTGCGGAGACTATCGAATGCTCAATAGCACGACAGTACCGGACAAATACCCACTACCAAGATTAACTGACTTTACATACATATTAGAAAATAAGAAGATACTAAGCAAGATAGATATACGCAAAGCATACCACTGTATTCCTGTTAAAGATATAGAAAAAACAGCCATCATCACACCTTTCGGACTTTTTGAGTACTTAAGAATGCCTTTCGGATTACGCAATGCGGCACAAACATTTCAACGATTCATGGATTCCTTATTTAGAGATTTAAACTTCGTATTTATATTTGTAGACGACTGTCTCATCGCATCGGACAACGAAGATTTGCATTATCAGCATTTAGAAACGGTTTTCAAACGTTTACACGAGAATGGAATAACCATTAATCTCGAAAAATGCGAATTTCTCAGAAGGGAAATAGATTTCTTAGGTTATCATATAACGAGCCAAGGAATACAACCTACCGAAGAAAATTACAAAGCAATCATGGAATTTCCCAAACCGAAAACAATTCAAGAATTAAGACGATTTTTGGGCATGGTCAATTTCTACAGAAGTAATATTCCACGCGCAGCGGAAAATCAAAGAATTTTAAACGAATATCTACATGGTTCAAAAAAGAACGATAATTCACCTGTTCCTTGGACAACGGAAGCAGACAAAGCTTACGAAAAATGCAAGGAAAGCATGAAAAACGCAGTGTTAACAGCGCATCCTTCCCGCAACGCATCACTAGCGCTCATGACCGACGCTAGTGCTACTTGAGTTGGTGGAGTTTTACAACAAAAATCCGGACGCAATTGGGAACCATTAGGTTTTTTTTCACAAAAATTGAGCGAAACTCAACAAAAATATTCTACGTTTGACAGAGAGCTGTTAGGAATATACATGGCCGTCAAACATTTTCACAGATTAATCGAGGGAAGAGAATTTACAATATTTACGGATCACCGACCTTTGACATACGCATTCTCCCAAAAACCATCATCAAACGATACACCGCGACGGGTCCGGCAGTTAGATTTCATTTCACAATACAGTACCAACATTCAACACATAAGCGGACGTGACAATATTACCGCCGATGCCTTATCTCGAATAGAGGAAATATACGTGCCATCACCTATCGATTACGCTGAATTGGAAAAATGTCAATCAACAGATAATGAACTAAGTAAATTACGTGACAATAAAAGATTAAAATTCAAAAACATTACGCTTCCGGGTTCCACAATAAACATCACCTGCGACACGTCTACTGGAAAAAGCCGCCCCTACTTACCAAAGCAATTTCGCAAACAAATTTTCGATACCATTCATGGTATGAGCCATCCAGGAAAAAGAACTACGAGAAAAATGATAACCCAAAGGTATTTATGGCCGTATATGAACAAAGATATCAATAATTGGTGTAGATCATGTATAGCCTGCCAAAAATCAAAAATACAACGACATACGATATCACCTCCTGGTACATTTATGACAGCGCAACGTTTTGAACATTTACATATTGACATCGTCGGACCACTTCCGATTTCACAAGGGAAGAGATATTTAATCACAATCATAGATCGTTGTACGTCATGGCCCGAAATATTTCCGGTAGAAGATATAACTGCAGAAACAGTAGCCAAGACACTTTTCGAAGGATGGATTACTCGTTTTGGATGTCCATTGCGCATTACTACGGATCAAGGCCGACAGTTTGAATCAAGAATATTTGAGTCACTCTCACAATTTTTGGGAATACATAAAATTAGGACAACACCTTATCATCCGCAATCCAATGGAATGATAGAGAGATTTCATAGAACTTTAAAGGTGGAGTTAATGACAAGAGAATCCAACGAAAATTGGTTAAAAGAAATTCCAACAGTTTTACTCGGGTTGCGGAGTAGCTTGCGAGAAGACACAGGTTATAGTTCAGCAGAGATGACATATGGAACGCCAATACGACTCCCTGGAGGATTTTTTGAGTCATCAGCAGCACAGTTATCAACGTACGAAGAGTTTGTAAAACAAATTCAAAAGGACATCACACAAATGACATCAATTCCGAAAAGAAAAAACCACAACCAAGCTATATTTGTGCATCCCGAACTCAAAGAATGCTCACACGTATTTGTTCGGTGTGATAGAATTAAGAAAGCCCTGACACCGCCGTATGAAGGACCCTACCCAGTAATTAGTAAAACAGATAAAACATTTTGCATTAGAATTAGGGATAAAGAGACAGTGATATCAATTGATAGATTGAAACCAGCATTCATGATCAATGACGAATCAAACTACGTGCCAGATTCAAAGGATTTCTACAGACATTCACACACGTACACTACACGATCGGGACGTAAAGTAAAGCCAGTAGTACGTCTATAAAAAATCGCTGATATAAGCAAGCTATTCGTATATATATTAACATAGATCTTAACATATACCATTAATTCACAACTACTCGTAACAACAAGACATCTAAAATGGGAAATCAAAGTTCTAAGGACCAGATAACATACAATACGGACAGTTGCCTCAATCAAAACGAAGCGGACAAACTCCGTAACCTGATCCAGGAGGACTTACGGTGGACAAGAAATGTTGCAATGGGACAGATTATTTTAACAATCGGCGTGATCCTACTTTACGGCATAATGAAAACACTGGACAGAAGAATGAAGAGTTTAACGGAAAAAAATAATAAACACTCGTGCAACAGCTAAGTCAAAATTATATACGTCAGCAAATCACACCACAACAGGCGTCATCAAATTCCA
Organism: Amphipyra berbera; assembly: GCA_910594945.2. NCBI lineage: Eukaryota > Metazoa > Arthropoda > Insecta > Lepidoptera > Noctuidae > Amphipyra > Amphipyra berbera. The sequence goes on along the minus strand of CAJVCG020000001.1, from coordinate 63,530 downwards.
CCGCGTACAATAGCATTATTATTTATATACATCAGCAAATAACTAGTAAGGTCTAGGTCAAATTTATATTGTAAACACTATTACCATAATATTTTTTTTTTTTAAAGGGGGGTGTACTGTTACAGTACAATATCTTTGTGCTGTATCTACAATCTACATCGCAATCTTATGATCTTTATCGCACGTTCAATATCTATTAAATGTTTCTACTATCCGTGATCAACACGTAGTCGTTAGTATATAAGATGCACCTTTGGATAATTATAACCAGACTATACTACAACTTTGTCTCATTTATACCTAATCATATACTGCCAAGAAGTTTGGCAAACCTCCATATGAATAGTATTTTTGATCACAGGCAACATTAAGTTTACAGCATAAACCAGATTTGACAAGTTTCTTAAATGTATATTTATCAATTATGTTAATAGAAGCACCAGAGTCTATAATAAACTTACATAAGACTTTATCACCAACCATAATGTCACATTTGTTATTATCTGTACCGCTCACCTCAAATACTGAATTTACCTCTACCTGTGGTCTATGTGACTCATCTTCGCTATCGCTATTGTCTGAACTCTCTGAACTGGAAGTTTCTTCAATAACATACTTGATGTATCTTTTCTTCCCCTTTTTATAGCTTTTCTTCTTCCTTTCGCCAGTATTTTCTTTAGTTTTACATAGTTTTGCGAAGTGTCCTTTTAATCCACATTTATCACATTTTGCTGTTAGAGCTGGGCAATCATTATCTTTGGCTATGTGCCCTCGCTGTCCACATCTATAGCATGACACTTTGCCATAATTAATTTTATTTACCGCCATTTCTCCCTGTGCCGGCTTATCCGGGGAATGTTTCTCAATTATAGATTTATCTAGCTCATAGATTCTCACGATCTCCAGGGCCTTACTTAGAGTCAAATCTTTTCCTTTTTTTAGTAGCTTTCTTTTAATGTCTATATTTCTAATTTTATCTATCAATTGGCCTCTTACCATTTCTTCCGCGTTCACGAATTCACAATATTTCGCCTGTTTTCGCAATTTAAGAACAAATTGGTCAATATTCTCTTTAGGCTCCATTTCTATATTTCTGAAAATCTGACGCTCGTAACTAATGTTTGATTCTGGTTCAAAATAAGAATTTAATCTTTTGATGCATTTTTCGTATTCATTGCTACCCTCAACAGTATTTTCCTTTACGGTTTCGTAGATTTCCTGTATTTCAGGACCGGCCTGGTGTAGCAATCTTGCTATTTTTTGTTTGTCATTTAAGCCAAGTTGGCCGTCGATATAATATTGAAATTTGCGTAGCCAGTTTTTCCATCTGTATTTGACCGTGCCCGTCTCATTAAACGGGTCAAACGGTGGGCCCGCAGCACCCATCGAATACTCCATTTTCTGATTTTCCATTGTGCTCGTCTCGTTTTTAGCGTGTGGTTTCGTTTCTGTCTCGTCGCCAGAAATATGTACGGGTTTACCACCTCGACCTCGTTACATATGTTGTCACTGTTATTGCAAATAATACACGCGAATTAAATCTGTGTTTTTATTGGATTTACAATTATACATTTGTAATCAATCAGGATCATTATTAGAGGATCTAACCTTGAGTGACGACATTACCTGTCATAGACTATATATCTATAGTCCTGCCATAGATTATTAATGACATATTATAGAGCCACCTACAACAACAACAATAAGTGCAACTCTACAATAAGTACCTAAAATAATATATCTGAAATGCGGTAAATACCTAACAGGCAGTTTGCAATAGTAGCGCACCTACCAATTATAAGGAGGTATTTATAAAAAATAACTATTACGCACTAAGCCGAAATGATGGGTAACTACCTACTATTTTACGTGTTACCAAAGTGAAATTTTAAATGAAGTAGGTATAACTACATAGAATGAACTTTACCAATTAATACGTAACACGTTCAATTCTATGAATCAATATTGACAGATTACCAATAAATTACGTAAAATCTATTGTCAAATAGGTAGCGTTTTAGAGGCAGATATTTACCAAAAGTTTACGTAAATATACCTATACCTATTGTGCGGTAATAAATCTATGATTTTCACCAAATGTTACGTAAAAATCTAAATATGGATCATTGATCCGGCTCGAAAGGACCAAAAAATATGATGAGGCGTGTAAATAGCCTGCACCTTATTGTTGGTGTTTTTAAGAACTACCAAAAGTTTTGAAATAAGAATCTATCAAGTGTAATGGCGGATCTCAACATAAAACCAATTTCCCTATTGATGAATCCTCGAGAAACCAATACCGAAAGAAATTAATAGCAGCAAACGTGCCCACATACCTTAACAATCCAGAAATCCCACTTCAGACCCAGGGAGATGGGAAGATACCTCGTTCATGAGCGCGTGATGTCTTGTAGGTATGGGCTGCCGGTCGGCTAGCAAAATCTTCTTAAATCCACCGGTGGGATGGTTAAAACTCCAAAAATCAACACTGCACTATAAGTTCTCAATGAAGCACAGATGCAGGTCCATTTATTTTACGAATATCTTCAAGGTTTCACCAAAATTGGAATTTTCAAAGCGGAGCGGTGCGAAAACACAGTGTTTTGAATGACGGCGGAAAACTAACTTTTTTTCTTTGCGGAGAACGCCATCAATTGGTCAACTGCGAGCGTTTCAAGGAAGTTTCGATACATGGGCGCTGCGTCAACAATTATTGGTGCGAGGATTCATCAATTGAGAAGTTAAAATATTTAATTTGAAATACTAACCCATTATATTGTATGGAAGAATCCTAAAATATTATTATTTAACTTTTTTAAATACTGAAAAAGGCATTGACGCTTCACCAACTACAAAATACTATAACTGAAAAATCTGAAAATTTGGATATAGGTTCTCTGTAGAAGCGCGCAGCAAACTGCAGTTGAATTTTTCTAAAATGTCAATTGTATCCGGAGATATACTCGTCGAAATTTATAACTTTTGAAGTCTTCTAAAAAATCAGGAAATAAGAATTTTTAAAATTTACTTGTCGCCTTAGTCCTTGAAGAACTAGAGGGTGGTGGCTGCAAAATTTCAGCTGTGTAGCTCTGCTGGTTTGGGTTTTCAGGACCACGTGTTTTTCAGTTTCTCCTCTTTTTCGCTCGAAGGTGCCGTTTTTTCCGTCTCCTGTGGCGTCCGGGTGGTGCACGGAGTCAGCCCCCTCCTCTTTCTTCAATAAAAAAGGTGGGGTAACGCTCTAGATTTTATAGCGTTTACGTTTGAAGATTTTGTCTCCTAACTTAACCTCAGAAATTGAGGTTTTTTTTTTTTTTTTTTCAGAGTTTTTCACTGATGCACTGTAATCCGGGTAAAAACAATCACATGGGCGTATCGGATTCACTTTGCCCGTCACATAGACACCTCACTCGTCAAAATCGGACAAGAAAATACCACTTTTTAGAATATTTTAAGACAGAGCGATACGGAAAACGATCCAGTCGCCACGAGGGCTGCGGGGGAACTGGGTTAGGTTAGGTTTTTTTTTTTTTTTTTTGGCAGGAGTGGGAAATCCTCATGGACGCCCCAGTCACTTCACGAATGAGGTGGCTGGGGCAGTGTCAGACTCTTACTGACTAAAACCACACTCCTGCCTTACAATATTTCCTCCGACATGGAGATCGAAGACCGTGTCTGGCAAATACATTTTTTTACTTATAATTTGTGGACTTAATTAGGAGAAATTTACAGTTTTTTATAATTATTCTTATTTCATCTACTATTTAACATATGTGGCTTTTATCTTTTATTTATTTTCTTTTGTTTCTTATATATATATTTTTTTTTTTTTTTTTTTTTTTTTCTCTTATGACTTTCTTTATTTTTTCTTTCAATTTACTGTGTTTACATGTAGTTCTTATTCTATGTGTACATACTTATATTCTAATGTTTATTACTATACTATCTATTTATTTTCTATTACATTCAGTTCTTATTCTAGGTTTACATGCTTATTATTTTACAGTTTACTACTATTCTATTTGTTAATTCTAAGTTACATAGGGTTCTTATACTAGGATACACAGGTGCTTATGTCTATTTCTATATTATTTGCTTACATCTATATCTTATTTATGGATGCACGACGAACGTCACAGCGTCAACATTGGTTCCGTGTGTAATAATAGTTTAAAATTATAAAACTCGCATTACAATCTACAAATAACCGAACAGTGTTCATAAAGTTAAACAATAAACAAGTACTAGTGTTATCTCAGAGTTATATTTACGAAAAGTGAAAATAAAACAATAAACAGCTAACAGTGGACAACAGTTTATACAGTGAACAAACTTTAATAGTTTAACCACAAACACTTTATCTCACAAAAATAAGTATTCAGTGCAAACAAAGTGTACAAATAAGTGCAATACTAAGTGAATAATTCATTAAATAACGTTATAAAAAGTGAAACTAATAAAAATAAAAAACATAAACATAATTTATTACTCAGTGAGGGTGACAGTAAAAACATTTAAAACCAATTATAACGACGATTATTGAGATAACCAATTTCAACGCTCTCCTCATAGCCGATTTGGCCTAATGGTTGGATTGCTAGGTTGAGAGTCGCAACTAATGTCGCAAGTTCAAACCCAAGCTGCACAAATTGCTCTTTTTGTGAATTTAAATAATTAAAAAAATGGCATCCAGTTTGAATAAGACCGTAAACAGTGACCGCAAGACGTCGACACAAGTCACTTGTAATATCTGTAAGAAATATGTCAACATTAAGAACACTGCACTATGTTCAATTTGCAAAAAAAGATATGAATTTGACTGTATGGGTTATCCAGAATCAACATATCGGCTTAAAGACATCGAAGCAAGGAAGAAATGGAAATGCAAACTATGCATTAAAAACAAACCAGATGCGAATAGTGATGCTACTTCTAATATTACACTTAGGAAAAAACGAAACTCTTCTATTAAGCCGTCGTCACCTCAACAACAGACGATTCCTATGCAAGATTTTATTTTATGTGAGAATACTACTTCTAAAATGCCGGACACCCCTATACTTGTAGAGCTTGCAAATAACAATGAAATATTTGAGGCAAATATATCTATCGAAAACCCTTTCGACTCTTTGCCGCTGGATGAAGACGTTGATGTTTTGTCTCATACTTTGAAAAGAGATCCACAACTTTACAGAAGCTGCCCAAATATTAGGTCCAACAACCTTGACTTAATAGAAGCATTGGAAAAGAAAGTTTCTACACTGGCGAAGAATTTAGAAATTGCCGAAAATGAAATAGTTAATCTTTTGTCAGAAAATTGCTATCTTAAAAAACAAATGTCTGTGTATGGCACACAAATAAATCAGCTTAAAGATATCTGTAAATCGACGCCTAAAAGAACTTCACAGAAGAAAACGAATAATAATCCCATCAAAACTAAATTAGACTTCTCAGAGCAACCAATCAGTCCTAAAACACGATGCTCACAAACAAAAGACGACGTCCAGAGTCAAGAAGAAATCCAAGAAATTAACAATGAAATGACTACAAATATTTCAGTGGACTCCCCTAATAAACAACGACTAGCGACCTTAAAATATGCAACCAATCTAAAAACTAACACAAATCGAAATATTTACATAATTGGAGACGAAAAAGTAAGAGGTCTGTCGGCACGATTAATAGATGCTAAGACTGGTAAATGGAATGACAATTACAACATCGAGGGAAGAGTTCAACCTTACGCTTCATCATGCGAGATACTACGTAATCCAGATAATTTATCACGCACCTTATCTGATAACGACATTGTAATACTCTCAGTTGGTAAATACGATAAAAATCCCTACATGTTGTTAACTAATCTGTGTGGTACACTGTGTAGTTTAAGTAATTGTAAAATATTGATGCTGAGTGTTTCAGAAAATAGGTACCTTAATGTCAAAAAACTTAATTATGAACTTAAAATGTTTATAAAAAACTTTAAGAACTGTAAGTTTGTTGAAGTTAATGGGTTAGATGTAAATTATAATAAGAAACTCTCAGACTTAGACTTAATTACCTATAAACTTAATATTGAGATTGATTTTATGGAGTATGAAAATAGCTTTATGAAACCGATTTTAAGAAAACGAAACTCGCTCCGTGAAACTAGTATTAGCAACAATACATTTTTTCGTTCCTAACTCCCCAATGGATAAAACTTCATTAAGTCATGACGAATCAAAACAGGAATGCCAACATAGTAAACTGAGAATCTTACACCAAAATATAGCTGGCATCTGCAAAAAACTTGATTTGTTAGAAGTAACTTTATCAGAATTTGTTGAATTAAACGGGGAGGTTGATATACTATGTTTTAGTGAAACTTTTGTTAAGCAAGGTATGGAAGCTAATATTAAGCTGAACAATTTTGGATTGGCTGCATTTTTCGGTCGAGACAAATGTAGAGGGGGTACCTGTATTTTGACTAGTAAATTAATGAACACCAAAACACTAAGTATTCCATCACATGTAACAACTGAATTATATTTTGAATGCTGTGGTGTAGAGATTATTGGTCTGAGCATAATAGTTGTTAACATATATAGAATACCCGATCAGAGAAAGGCACAATTAGGTATATTTCTTCATAAGCTTGACAATCTGTTAAATTACTTGACAGACCAATATAAAAGAAAGAAAATTATAATTTGTGGTGATTGGAATATTGATATTTTAAAACATAACTCCGCAACAAAGGATCTCCTAAGCATACTTCATAATTATAATTTTGAAGCACACATAAAATCACCGACTCGGGCGAACTCTTGCATTGACCAAATCGCCAGTAACATGAAAAATGTTCAGTCAGACATTCATCACCTCGGTCTGTCTGATCATGAAACAGCACAAACGGTAACAATAAAAATAAATAAACAAAAAACAATATCTTGCTGGTCTGAATTAAAACGTGATTACTGTTCAGAAAGCGTTGATAAATTTTGCGAATGTATGTCTTCTCTTTCATTCTCGGAAACATTTAACTCGGATACTCTAACAGAATCCTTTAATTTTTTTTATGAATCTTTCACATTATTTTACGACCTGTGTTTTCCGGTGATAACGGTTAAATGTAATAATAAACCAGTCATACAAAACTGGATAACAAAAGGCATTAAAAAGTCTAGCAAAACGAAACGTCAGCTATATCTAAAATTCAAAACTAATAAAATGAACAAAAAACAAAATGAGAGAAACTACAAACGTTATAATCATCTGTTTAAACGTTGTGCACAGAGAGCACAAAAGCTTATAAATACTAGACGCATCCAAAACGATAAAAATAAATGTAAAGCGACATGGAATGCAATCTCCTCAACTATATCTAATAAAAATCTATTTAAAAATGACATTGACGAAATAAATTTTCATAATATGACATATAAAAATCCATTAGACATTTGTAATATATTTAATGACTATTTTATTAATTTGACATCCAATCAGCCAGAAAATTCTAATAATATTAAACTCAATCAAAAAAATAATAATTTTAATACTATTTTCCTGAATCCTGTAGATGCAACGGAAGTGTATAAAATCATAATGTCCCTAAATAATAGCAAAACTAGTGGATATGATGACATCGCCACACATATTTTGAAGGCTTGTGCTAGTTGGATATGTCATCCACTAGCATATGTTATAAACTTATCTTTTCTAGAAGGTATATTTCCTGAGCAATTAAAAATGTCTATTGTGAAACCACTTTTTAAAAAGGGAAATAAGTCAGACCCTAATAACTATCGGCCTATCACTATAGTTCCCATAATATCAAAAATTTTGGAGAAGGCAATGCTTATTAGGTTAAATAATTTTTTATCTACACATGCGACATTATGCAAAGAGCAATTTGGATTCCGCAAGGGAAGTTCAACTGCTCTTGCAATCTTTAACCTAATTAAGTTTGTAACTGAAAGCATAAATAATGGTAATCCAGGTGTGTCTTTATTTTTAGATATGAGTAAGGCCTTTGACTTTGTAAACCATTCTAAACTCTTACACAAATTAGACTACTATGGTATAAGGGGAAAAGCATATGAATGGATATCTAGCTATCTTAGAAACAGGAAACAGTGTACAGAGATATCGAAAATTGTAAAAAAATGTGACAAATTACCCCGTGCTCGTTGCTGGGGATTTCAACGCCAAGTCTACGGCTTGGGGTTCCCCGGCCACGGATGCGCGGGGTGAGGTGCTGGAGGAGTGGGCCCTGGGATTGGGCCTACAGATCCTCAACCGCGGTTCCGTGGACACGTGCGTGCGACAGCGGGGTGGCTCCATCGTGGACATTTCGTTCGCGAGCCCCGCGCTTGCACGCCGTGTCCAGGGCTGGCGCGTCATGGAGGGGGTGGAGACGCTGTCGGATCACAGGTACATCCGATTCGGCGTCGCCGCCCAGACCTCTGACGCCTCGGCCCGTACGGTCCCGGGCGGGATCGGTCCGCGTTGGGCGCTAAAACGGCTGGACAGGGAAGCACTCCTGGAGGCCTCGATCGTGCAGGCCTGGGTGTCAGCACCGGACAGGCCTGTCGATATCGACGTGGAGGCGGAGTGGCTCCGGGAGGCCATGTCGCACATTTGCGACGTGGCAATGCCCCGGGTCCAGGCCGTACCTGCTAAGCGCCAGGTGTACTGGTGGTCGCAGGACATTGCGCTCTTGCGCCGCGCGTGTGTAGAGGCGCGACGCCAGTACGCCAGGCTACGCAGGAGGCGTCGCCGCGCCCCTGGTGCGGCGGCCGCGGAGGCGGAACTGTACGAGGGGTACAGGGAGGCGAAGCAACAGGGCCAGCCAAAAGGCCCTTCTCAGGGCCAACCAAAAGGCCCTTCTCAGGGCCAACCAAAAGGCCCTTCTCAGGGCCAACCCAAAGGCCCTTTTCAGGGCCAGTCTGACGCCGAAGCGTCTGAAACCAGCCGCGCGCCGTCTGCTGCGAGCTTCTTCGGGGGGGTTGAGCTGACGTCGGAGGATTCTGGCGATGAGTCCGCCAGCTCAACCGTCTCTGAGGCGGGTATGTCGCGCAAGCGCGCATACAGAAAGGAGGGGTCCGAGGGTTCCTCGGCGTCGGGGTCGGCGAAACGTAGGGCCAAGAAGCCTGCGATGGCCGCGGACTCCCACGTCGTGGGCCTTGCGGACGCACAACGCCAGTTGGACCTGGCTCGGCGGGAGCAAGTCCAACAGGAGCTAGAGGAGCGGGTCGCCGCCAAGGAGCAGCGGGCGCGTACCGCCCGGGCCAAGTCCGGGTACGGCGCGTCCCGCGTGCTGTACGCCGACCACTCCTTGGCCGAACTGGCACGGATGGCGGAAGAGGACGAGCAGGAGATAGCGGAGGTCGCCTGCAAGTCCTCAAATCTGAAGGGAACCTTCCAGAAGGCCCTCAAATGCCGCGCCGCGAGCATGCGCGGCATCGTCGAGGAGCTCGTTCAGAGGAAGGCGACCGACGAGACGCGGCAACTGCAGGCGAGGGTCGATCGCCTGCAGTTGGAGGTCAGCCAGCTTCACCAGAAGCTGGCCGACGCCACCGCCCGGCCGAACCAGGCCGCACCGCCGCCTGTGGTGGAGGCCCCCTCCTCCAACCTAGAGGATACCATCCGAAAGGTTATAATGGAGGAACGTGCCTTCACCAGAGCCTGCATCGCAGGCATTGAGGACCGGCTCTTGCCGGAGAAGCGCCTCCGACCGCCACTTGCGGCGGATGGGCGGCGAGAGCCGGGGCCATCCTCGCAAGGGGGGGACACCCTTCCTCCGGCCGCCACGCCTTCCAGCTCGTCGCAGACGGCTGGAAAGGGTGAGGGGAAGGGGAAGGGGAAGGGAAAGGGCAAAAAGGCAGCGTCGGCCGTCTCCGTCGCCCCAGCCGCCCCCCCCGCCCCCGCAACCCCCGCCGCCGCGACCCTTCCCCCTTCCGCCACTCCATCCAGCCAGGAGGGTTGGACCGAGGTGGTCAGGAAGGGGAAGGGAAAGGGCAAAAAGGCGGCGCCGGCCGCCCCTGCCGCCCCCGCCGCTGCGACTCCCAGTCAGCCGCAGACTGGCAGAAGCAAGAGGAAGGGGAAAAGGAGAGGGGGGAAAAGGGGCAAACTCGTCCCCCCAAAGACTGCAGCCGTCGTGGTGACGCTCACCGCAGAGGCCGCGGAGCGGGGCGAGACGTACGCGTCCATATTGCTGCGGGCGCGTGCCAACGCTGATCCCACCCAACTGGGGATCAGCGGGGTCTCCTGCCGGCGGACCCAAACCGGGGCTCGAATCTTCGAGTGTCGCGGTCTTCCACGGACTCCCCTCCCCTCTCGCTCTTAGAGAGGGGTCCGGGATACGTGGCCGCCGCGTGGGGGAGTGTGGCCCTAGTTGGGGTCTATTTCTCCCCAAACCGCCCTCTCTCAGACTTTGAGGACTTCCTGGAGGTCCTCACTGCAGTCGTGGGGAGGGTGGCGCCACGCCAGGTCGTCGTGTTAGGCGACCTAAACGCCAAGTCGGCGGCTTGGGGCAACCCGGCTGCCTCTTGCGACGTCCGGGGGCGCGCCGTCGAGTTTTGGGCGACGTCGTGCGGTGTGTCCCTCCTCAACAGGGGGGCGGTCCACACGTGTGTGCGGCAACGGGGAGGGTCGGTGGTTGACGTGTCGTTCGCCACCCCCGTACTAGCCGCACGCATCGTGAACTGGCGGGTGGAGATGGTGGAAACCTTGTCGGACCACCGTTATGTGCGGTTCGACATCTCCACCGAGAGTCCCCGGGGGGGGATGGCCCGCTCTGGTAGGTCTCCCTTCCCCCGGTGGGCTCTCACTCGCCTGGACCGGGAGGCAGCCAGGGAGGCGGCCTTCCTCCAGGACTGGCTGTCGCCCCCTGTTGGGGCCCTGGACGTCGACGCCGCAGCGGTCATGCTCGGGGGATCCCTGACCGAGGTGTGCAACTCCAGCATGCCTCGCTCTCGCCGTCCGCCTCCCCGTCGCGCCGTCTATTGGTGGACGGAGGAACTGGCGGGGCTCCGTGCCGTCTGTGTGGCGGCCAGAAGGGCCTACACGCGGAGCCGTCGGCGTCGGCGCGGCGCCCGTAGTCAGACAGACGAGGACCGCCTCTACGCCTCGTACAGAGAGGCGATAGCGGCCCTCAAGTCGGCTATGTGCGCCGCCAAGGACTCGGCGGGAGCCGAGATGCTGGAGGGTCTCGACAGGGATCCGTACGGGAGGCCATACAAGGCGGCGCGGAACAAGCTGCGCCCCCATGGTCCCCCGCTGACGGAAACCCTCGAGCCGGCACTGCTGGATGGGGTGGTCCGGTCCCTGTACCCGCGCAGGACCGACTTCTCCCCACCAGCAATGGATCCCCCGCAGAGTGCGGCGGCCTCACCGCAGGAAGAGGTCCCCCCGGTGACTGCGGAGGAGTTCCACGCGGGAGTCGTAGGCCTCCGCGCCAAAAAGACGGCCCCTGGACCGAACGGCGTCCCGGCACGGGTGGTGGCCATAGCTGCCACTCAAATGGAGGACAGGTTTCGGGACCTTTTCAGCGCGTGCTTGACGGCTGGAAGGTTCCCGAAACTTTGGAAGGAGGGGCGGCTGTGCCTCCTCCGTAAAGAGGGGCGCCCGGTCGATTCCCCCCTCGGCATACCGGCCCATCGTACTTCTCGATGAGGTCGGTAAAATGTTCGAGGGGATCATCGCCCGCCGGCTCAACAGCCATCTGCGGAGGGAGGGGCCGGACCTGTCGGACGCCCAGTTCGGTTTCCGTCGGGGCCGGTCCACCATCGACGCCCTGGCCGTACTGAAGGCCCAGGTGAAGGAGGCGGTGGAGGTGGGGGACGGAGTGTTGGCGGTGTCATTCGACATAGCCAACGCCTTCAACTCCGTCCCCCACTCGACTATACTGGAGGCACTCCGGTATCACGGAGTGCCCCAGTACTTGAGGGGCCTCCTGGCCAACTACTTGGAGGACCGTGAGGTCCTCCTTGTAGACAAAACGGCCAGGTTGAGGCGATACGGCGCGGAGTCCGGTGTTCCGCAGGGGTCGGTTCTGGGGCCCACCCTGTGGAACATCGGGTTCGATTGGCTCCTGCGGGGGGCGCTCCTCCCGGGCACGAGTGTCATCTGCTACGCGGACGACACTCTTCTCACTGCCCGGGGGAAGAACTTTGGGGAGGCGGCCTGTCTGGCATCGGCTGGCGGGTCCTTGGTGGCGGGGAGGATCCGCCGCCTGGGGTTGAGGGTGGCGCTGAACAAGACCGAGGCCGTATTCTTCCGCGGGCCTCGGCAGCGCTGCCCACCTGACGCCCACATAGCCGTGGAGGGCGTCAGAGTGGAAATCCGGCCCCAGATGAAGTATCTGGGCCTGGTGCTGGACAGCGGGTGGCGCTTCGGCCCGCACTTCAGCGGGCTGTCGACGCGCCTGCTGAGGGCCGCTGACGCCCTCTCGTGGCTCCTCCCCAACCTGGGAGGTCCCAGCGCACGATGCCGGCGTCTGTATGCCGGCATCCTGCGGAGCATGGCCCTCTACGGGGCCCCCATCTGGGTGGACTCCCTTCGCAGGAGGGAGAATGCCACCGCTCTCCGCAGGCCGCAAAGGGCCATTGCACAGCGGGTGGCGAGGGCATACCGCTCAGTGGGCTTTTCGGCGGCGTGCGCTCTGGCCGGCACCCCCCCTTGGGAGCTCGAGGCGTGGGTGCTCGCCAGAGTGTACGAGTGGACGGCGCGTCGGAAAGCGCTGGGAGAGCGCCCCGTCGCTCAAGAGCGGGAGGCCGTACGGCGGGAGGCGAGGGATGCCATCGTCATCCATTGGACGGACGACCTCGCCACCGCCACCTTTGGCCGTCGGACGCTGGACGCGCTCGGTCCAGTTCTGCGAGACTGGCTCGAGCGGCCACACGGTTTCCTCTCTTTCCGTCTGGTCCAGGTGCTGTCAGGGCATGGCTGCTTTGGCTCGCACCTGCACAGGATCGGGAGGGAGGAAGCCCCAGCGTGCCACGACTGCGGCGCGGCGGAGGACACGGCGCAGCACACCCTGGAGGTGTGCCCGGCATGGTCTGAGCCGCGCCGCAGCCTGATTGCGGAGATCGGCCAGGACCTCTCGCTTCCCGGCGTGGTTCGTTCCATGCTGGGGAGCGAGGAGGCTTGGGCCGCGGTCGCCTCCTTCTGCGAGGACGTCATTTCGCAGAAGGAGGCGGCGGAGCGCGCGCGTGAGGACGACCCTCTCGCTGCGCCGCTCCGCAGGCGAAGAAGAGGTCGGAGAAGACGCCATCTTCTCCCTCCTCTTGGTGGTGTTGGGCGGGCGACAGGCGCGGGGGTGCCTCCGCCCGCATTGCACTCCACACCACCTCCGCCGGACATTCCCAACCCTCCCCCCCTGGGGAGGACTTGAGGGGCCTGCCGCGAAGGCGGGCGATCGTCGGAGGGGACTGGATGTAAAGGCTACGCCGGTTTCCCAGTCCCCTCCAGTCAGACGATGCGGGAATGCCGCTGGGTTATTTTAGTGGGTATACCGGGCTTGCCCGGGGAGTCCCACATAACCCCCCATTCCCCCAAATGGGCGGGTATGCGTAATAGCATTTTTTCCCAGCGCAAACAAAAAAAAAAAAAAAAAAAAAAAAAAAAAAAAAAGGTTAGGTTGGGGTGCGCGGTCAGATACCTCCACGTGTGCCTGGTGGTTACTGGTCCCTTCGAATACGTTCGAGGGGAAGAGTAACTGTTGGGCCGGTGCATCCTGGGTGCGGGCAATAATAACTCTTAGGAGATATTATTGTCTGTAGCGAAACTCTGACCAGGGGGGGGGAGTGGCCAGTTGGCCAGGGGTTGTCTCTTCCACTCGTCCCTCTGATTGCAGAGGGCATGGTGGAAGGAGGAGGAGTGCCTGCGGGGTCCTTTACACCCCGTGGGCGAGGGTTTGCAGTCGTGGTTTTGCAACTGCAAACGGAAAAAAAAAAAAAAAAAAAAAAAAAAAAAAAAAAAAAAAGTATTAAAAATATTAAAATAAATAAAAATCAAATAAAAACAAAAACCAGAAAAAAAAGGTGTCAGATAGGGAGACAGGGACCACACCCTTTCAAAGGCAGGGACCTCACCCTTTAAAGGAAAACAAAATAATGGAAAAAAAGTCAATTGTAAATAATCCCCAGGGCGGTCCCTCCTGCTCCGCAGGAGGGGAATCCGCTGCGGAACCTTCGGGTTCCGTCCGCCCCTCGTATTCTGGGGGGGGCAGCAGTTGTCTTCCGCTTGTCAATGACGACAACAAGAGCCGAGGAGGCTCCAGTCCTGTACAGGACATAAATTTATTCAATTTTGTCGATGCGGTGTCAGACTCTGACACCGCATCCAGTATGATGACGGTCGAGGCGGAGTTTGCGGGGGAGAGTGAGTTCTTCCGCCGCAAACGGTCTCGACCGCCGAGTCATTCGGGTTCGGACTCGAACCCAAGTGACGAAGAGCCCCTCTCGTCGCTAGCTGCTAAGGCGGTCAGCAAGAGGGGCAGAGGAAGGCCTCCTTCAACAGGCCAATACGTTGGCCTGTATAAGGCGAAGAAGGAGTTGGCGGCCGCACAACAGGCCGAGAAGATTATGGAGGAGGAACGGCGAATTGTCGAGCTGACCCAGAAGGTGTCCACCGGAAGGGTCACTCGGCTGTCCGATTCCTCTTCCTATGGTGAGAGAGACGCGGAGGAAATGTCCGTAGTGGAGTTGGGCACCAAACTCCACGACGCCGTGGCGGCCATTAAGACGGTCGCCGGGGTGTCCAAGGGCCTAAAGGGCACATGCCAGAAGGCCCTCAAAGAGGCAGCGGCCTCCATCATAGAGGCTGCGGAGGTGCTGATGAAGCGTACGGCTTCGGAGGAGGTGGCCAGGTTGCGGGCAGAAAACGCCCGCCTTGCGGCCCAGCTTGCCGAGCTCCGTAAGGAGCACGACGAGTTTCGGGCCGACCTGGCGAAGGACCGCAAAGAGCGCATGCGCTCGGAGGCGGGCCTTACGGTGCAGTCGGTCACCGGTGAGGAGTCGGAGGTGGTTCGCTTCTTCCGGACGGAGATGGCGAGCTTTAACGCTCGATTCTCCGTCCTGGAGAGCAAGATCCTGCGGCCACCTCTGGCTGGAAACAGCAAAAGGATAGAGCAAGCCCCGGGGGCAACCTATGCCGCTAAAGTCGCGACGCCGCATCCGTCAGTGCAGCCTTGCCAGATGGCCTCCCCGGCCTCAGCTGCCTCGACCTCTGCGGCCCCAGCCTCGGTTGCTCAACGGGGTAAAAAGGGGAAGGGTAAGGGGGCGTCGCTGGCTGCCGCGCAGGTCGCATCTGCCCCTGCTGCGGCCGCCCCTGCTGCTTCCGTCCCTGCTGCTGCCGCCTCTGCTGGTGCTCAGCGGCAACCCTCACCCAGACCGGTTGAGTGGGAGGTCGCGGGTGCCAGGAGAAAGAAAAAGAAGGCCAGGAGATCCGCCAAGAAAAAGGCGGATAAGGCGAAAAAGGCGGCAAAGCGGCAGGCGGTGAGGCTTCGTGCCCCTCATTCCGCGGCTGTAGTTATTACGCTGCAGCCCGGAGCGGAGGAGAGGGGCAAAACTTATGCTGGTGTCTTGGCGGAGGCCAAGTCAAAGATCGACCTGGGGGAGCTTGGCATCGAGGGTGTCCGTTGCAAGTCAACGGCAACGGGTGCCCGCTTGCTGGAGCTCCCGGGTGCCTCCAGCGGTGAAAAGGCGGACGCCCTCGCTGAAAAGCTGAGGGCGACGTTCCCCGCCGAAGAAGTTAAGATCTCCAGGCCCGTCAAGTGCGCAGACTTGCGAATCACAGGCCTGGACGATTCTGTTACCGCTGGAGAGGTCGTGGCTGCCATCGCCAGGACCACAGGCTGCCCCTCAAGCCAGGTGAGGCCTGGGGCAATTACCCCAGGTTTCACCGGTTTGGGGACCGTTGTGGTGGCCTGTCCCGTTGAGGCAGCACAAAAACTGGCTGGAGGTCAAAGGCTCCTTGTTGGGTGGGTGTCGGCGCAGGTGAAGCTGCTGAAGCCGAGGCCACTGAGGTGCTTCCGTTGTCGTGTCGACGGACACGTCGTTGTGCGGTGCACCTCGGAGGCTTGCTATGGCGAAGGATGTTACGCCTGCGGCCAGCCCGGACATAAGGCCGGCTCTTGCAAGGCCACGCCGCACTGTCTCGTGTGTGCGGCGGCGGGCAAGCCGGCGGAGCACCGGGTGGGCGGCGGAGCCTGCGCCGGCCCAGGAAAGAAAAGGGGGACCCGAGGAGGAAGAGGCCGCGGCAAGAAAGCCGCGGCCACAGTTGCTTCGCAGCCGGTTCAACAACCGGCTGCTAAACAGGCACTGCAGGGAGGGGAGAGGGCGGATATGGACTGTCATTAATGGCTCCATACATCCGCCTCCTCCAAGCAAACATCAACCATTGCGCCAGAGCTCAGGACCTTCTGCTCCAGAGCATGGCGCAATGGATGATCAACGTGGCGGTGGTCGCCGAGCCGTACTTCGTTCCACCCCGGGATGACTGGGTTGGTGACATGGACGGCTTGGTGGCCCTGATAGTGTCACAGGCCGCCACTGGCTCTCCGTCCATCGACAATATCACTCGTGGACGGGGATTCGTGGCGGCCCTGCTGGAGGACCTCCTTGCAGTGGGTGTGTATTTCTCCCCCAATAAATCGCTCGCCGACTTTGAGGACTTTTTGGGGGAGTTGGGCGTCGTCGTCGGCCGCGGCCATCCTCACCCCGTGCTCGTTGCTGGGGATTTCAACGCCAAGTCTACGGCTTGGGGTTCCCCGGCCACGGATGCGCGGGGTGAGGTGCTGGAGGAGTGGGCCCTGGGATTGGGCCTACAGATCCTCAACCACGGTTCCGTGGACACGTGCGTGCGACAGCGGGGTGGTTCGATCGTGGACATTTCGTTCGCTAGCCCCGCGCTTGCGCGCCGTGTCCAGGGCTGGCGCGTCATGGAGGGGGTGGAGACGCTGTCGGATCACAGGTACATCCGATTCGGCGTCGCCGCCCAGACCTCTGACGCCTCGGCCCGTACGGTCCCGGGCGGGATCGGTCCGCGTTGGGCGCTAAAACGGCTGGACAGGGATGCACTCCTGGAGGCCTCGATCGTGCAGGCCTGGGTGTCAGCACCGGACAGGCCTGTCGATATCGACGTGGAGGCGGAGTGGCTCCGGGAGGCCATGTCGCACATTTGTGACGTGGCAATGCCCCGGGTCCAGGCCGTACCTGCCAAGCGCCGGGTGTACTGGTGGTCGCAGGACATTGCGCTCTTGCGCCGCGCGTGCGTAGAGGTGCGACGCCAGTACGCCAGGCTACGCAGGAGGCGTCGCCGCGCTCCTGATGCGGCGGCTGCGGAGGCGGAACTGTACGAGGGGTACAGGGAGGCGAAGACCGCCCTCCAGAGGGCTATCTCGGAGGCCAAAAGTGCGGCCTACGAGACGCTGCTCGAGACTCTGGACCGTGACCCGTGGGGGCGCCCATACCTTATGGTACGGGGCAAATTACGCCCGTGGGCCCCCCCACTGACCCAGAGTCTCCGACCGCAGCTTCTGGAGGGAGTGGTGAGCGCTCTGTTCCCTTCCAGGGCGGAGCATACACCACCGCCCATGGTTCCGCCTCGATTGGCGCCTGATGCGGACGAACGCGACGACGACGACGTACCTGAGGTGACCCGGCTAGAGCTGAGAGCGGCGGTGCGGAGGCTTCAAGCCAAAAACACCGCTCCGGGCCCAGACGGCATACCTGGCCGTGTATGGGTCCTAGCTCTCAGGGCTCTCGGGCCTCGACTGAGAGGGCTCTTTAGCGCATGCTGCGAGCGGGGCCAGTTTCCTCTCCGGTGGAAAACCGGGAAGCTGGTCCTGCTCAGGAAGGAGGGGCGCCCCGCAGACTCACCGTCTGCGTACCGCCCCATCGTGTTGCTGGACGAGGTGGGCAAGCTCTTCGAGAGAGTCATTGCAGACCGCCTCGTCACGCACATGACTGGGGTGGGGCCGGACTTGGCGGAAAACCAGTTCGGTTTCCGCCGCGGGCGCTCCACAGTGGACGCGATCATGCGCGTAAGGGCCCAAGCGGAGGAAGCAGTCGCCCAGGGTGAGGTCGTCTTGGCGGTGTCTCTCGACATCGCCAACGCCTTTAACACCTTGCCCTGGAGTTGCATTAGGGCGGCACTCGAATACCATCGGGTGCCGACCTACCTCCGCCGCATTGTCGGGGCCTATTTGACAGAGAGAGCCGTAGTCTACCCGGGTCGGGAAGGATGGGGTCGGCGAGAGATGTCGTGCGGTGTCCCACAGGGTTCGGTCCTAGGACCGCTCCTGTGGAACATCGGTTACGACTGGGTGCTGCGCGGTGCGTTCCTCTCCGGTGTCGGCGTGACCTGCTACGCCGACGACACGCTGGTCACAGCGCGGGGAGGGACACACCGGCAGGCGGCCATTTTGGCCACAGCTGGGGTTGCGCAAGTCGTCGATAGGATCCGACGATTGGGTCTCGAGGTGGCCCTGCGGAAGTCCGAGGCCCTGTGTTTCCACGGGCCCCGGAAGGGACCACCCTCGGGATCCCACATTGTCGTGGGAGGCGTCCGCATCGGTGTCGAGTCGACGATGAAGTACCTGGGACTCGTCCTCGACAGCCGATGGGACTTTGGGCCGCATTTTCGGCAGTTGACCCCCAAACTTATGGGAGCAGCGGCTGCGCTTTCGCGGCTGCTGCCCAATTTGGGGGGGCCCAATGCCTCCTGCCGGAGACTCTACTCGGGGATCGTACGATCCATGGCCCTCTACGGGTCGCCGATTTGGGCGGACACCCTGACGGCCCGCAACGTCGCTATCCTGCGGAGACCGCAGCGGGCGATGGCCGTCAGGGTGATAAGGGGGTATCGTACGATCTCCTTCGAGGCGGCGAGTCTTTTGGCCGGATCCGTGCCCTGGGATCTGGAGGCGAGAGCCCTCGCGCTGAGATATCGTCAGCGCGAGGAGGCGCCTGAGCGGAGCGAGCTCCGCCAGATCCTGGTGGCCGAGTGGGGGGAGCGACTTGCGCAACCCAGCGCGGGGCACGCCGCGATAGCGGCGGTAAGACCCGTGATGGAGGAGTGGCTGGAGAGGCGTCACGGCGCCCTCAGCTTCCGGCTGACGCAGGTACTCTCGGGACACGGCTGTTTCGGGAAGTACCTGTGTCGTATAGGCCGGGAGCAGACGCCCGGTTGTCACCACTGCGACTGCCCCGAGGACACGGCGCTGCACACTTTGCAGGCGTGTCCAGCATGGGGGTCGCAGCGCCGCGAGCTAGTCGCGGCGATCGGCGGTGACCTCTCGCTTCCGGCCGTGGTTCTGTCCATGGTCGGGAGCGAGACTGCGTGGGAAGCCATCGCCTCCTTTTGCGAGGGGGTGATGGCGACCAAGGAGGTAGCGGAGAGGGAGAGGGAGGCCGCTTCTTCTCTCCCTTCTCGCGCTAGACGCACCGGGCGCCGGAGGGCGCGTGACGATCTCCGGCCACCCTAGTGAGTGGCCTGCGGGCGGCGGGTTGGGGAACCCGTCGCCCGACCAGTAACGGGCCCAGGGAGGATGGCGCGTCTTGTCCTGCGCGCGCCTCTCGGACGGATGTGGGGCAGGGGAGCAACTGCCCCACCACAGGAGGGGTCCACCAGAAGAAGCTGGTGGACCGAGACCTGTCGGGGTCGCGGTGCATGCAACAGCGAATCCCGTGACCCCGGCCTTAGGTCAGAAGGAGGGACACCGTGGGGTTTTAGCCAGTAAGAGTCTGGCACACCCCCCCGTCTTCCCCAGACGGGGGATAGTCCATGAGGATTTCCCCACGTGAGAAAAAAAAAAAAAAAAAAAGGTTAGGTTAGGTTGGGGGACCCCCCACAGTGCTTACGTCCTCGTCGTGTCCCCTGGAAACGACCCAGTCCTGACCACCGTAACGGAGTGGCAGGCTGGGCTCGGCTAAAGTGCACTGTGCATCGTAGCAACTCACCAACTCGTCTTGCGTGCTGCGAATTTGCTGGAGGCTATGCCTAAACCACCGCGGGACGCCCACGGGCGTTACCAAAAAGGCCCTTCTCAGGGCCAACCAAAAGGCCCTTCTCAGGGCCAACCAAAAGGCCCTTCTCAGGGCCAACCCAAAGGCCCTTTTCAGGGCCAATCTGACGCCGAAGCGTCTGAAGCCAGCCGCGCGCCGTCTGCTGCGAGCTTCTTCGGGGGGGTTGAGCTGACGTCGGAGGATTCTGGCGATGAGTCCGCCAGCTCAACCGTCTCTGAGGCGGGTATGTCGCGCAAGCGCGCATACAGAAAAGAGGGGTCCGAGGGTTCCTCGGCGTCGGGATCGGCGAAACGTAGGGCCAAGAAGCCTGCGATGGCCGCGGACTCCCACGTCGTGGGCCTTGCGGATGCACAACGCCAGTTGGACCTGGCTCGGCGGGAGCAAGTCCAACAGGAGCTGGAGGAGCGGGTCGCCGCCAAGGAGCAGCGGGCGCGTACCGCCCGGGCCAAGTCCGGGTACGGCGCGTCCCGCGTGCTGTACGCCGACCACTCCTTGGTCGAACTGGCGCGGATGGCGGAAGAGGACGAGCAGGAGATAGCGGAGGTCGCCTGCAAGTCCTCAAATCTGAAGGGAACCTTCCAGAAGGCCCTCAAATGCCGCGCCGCGAGCATGCGCGGCATCGTCGAGGAGCTCGTTCAGAGGAAGGCGACCGACGAGACGCGGCAACTGCAGGCGAGGGTCGATCGCCTGCAGTTGGAGGTCAGCCAGCTTCACCAGAAGCTGGCCGACGCCACCGCCCGGCCGAACCAGGCCGCACCGCCGCCTGTGGTGGAGGCCCCCTCCTCCAACCTAGAGGATACCATCCGAAAGGTTATAATGGAGGAACGGGCCTTCACCAGAGCCTGCATCGCAGGCATTGAGGACCGGCTCTTGCCGGAGAAGCGCCTCCGACCGCCACTTGCGGCGGATGGGCGGCGAGAGCCGGGGCCATCCTCGCAAGGGGGGGACACCCTTCCTCCGGCCGCCGAGCCTTCCAGCTCGTCGCAGACGGCTGGAAAGGGAGAGGGGAAGGGGAAGGGGAAGGGAAAGGGCAAAAAGGCGGCGTCGGCCGCCTCCGCCGCCCCCGCCGCCCCCGCCGCCCCCGCCGCCCCCGCCACCCCCGCTGCCGCGACCCTTCCCCCTTCCGCCACTCCGTCCAGCCAGGAGGGTTGGACCGAGGTGGTCAGGAAGGGGAAGGGAAAGGGCAAAAAGGCGGCGCCGGCCGCCCCTGCCGCCCCCGCCGCTGCGACTCCCAGTCAGCCGCAGACTGGCAGAAGCAAGAGGAAGGGGAAAAGGAGAGGGGGGAAAAGGGGCAAACTCGTCCCCCCAAAGACTGCAGCCGTCGTGGTGACGCTCACCGCAGAGGCCGCGGAGCGGGGCGAGACGTACGCGTCCATATTGGTGCGGGCGCGTGCCAACGCTGATCCCACCCAACTGGGGATCAGCGGGGTCTCCTGCCGGCGGACCCAAACCGGGGCTCGAATCTTCGAGTTCCCGGGGGCGGAGGGCAACACCAGTGCTGACCTCTTCGCAGCCAAGCTGCAGGAGGCCATAGCGGACTCGGCGAAGGTGGCCCGCCCGGTGAAGACGGCGGCCTTAGAGGTGACCGACCTCGACGATTCGGTCACCAAAGAGGAGGTGGTGGCGGCGGTCGCGGCGATTGGGGGCTGCAGCGTCGCAGCGGTGCAAGGCCGGGACATCAGACCCGGCCGCGGCGGCATGGGCACCATTCGGCTCGAGTGCCCGGTCGCCGCTGCCAAGGCCGTCCTCGGAAGGGGACGGCTGTGCGTCGGTTTCAGCTCGGGTGCAGTCCGAGCACTTGCGGACCAACCAATGCGGTGCTTCCGGTGCTTCGGCATCGGACACACCCGGGCCCTCTGTCCGTCCACGGTCGACAGGTCGGACTGTTGCTACCGCTGCGGCAAGGACGGGCACAAAGCCGCCTCCTGCACGGTCGCTAAGCCGCACTGTGCAGCGTGTGCCGCCAGTGGCCGCCCGGCGGGCCATATGATGAAGGGGAGGACGTGTAATCCTCCCCTTAAGAAGGGCAAAGGGCAGGCGCCGATCAGGCCTGCTCTTAGCGCCGTCGTTCCCGTGGCGGGAACCTCGGTGGCTGCGGAGGAGGGGGGTGCGATGTCCGACTGATGGATAGGGTCATCGAACATCGCATTCTCCAGGCGAACATCAACCACTGCCGGGCAGCCCAGGACCTGCTGATGCAGACCATGGCTGAGTGGTTGGTGGACTTGGCGGTGGTCGCCGAGCCCTACTCGGTCCCTGGCAATTGGCTGGGCGACCGGGACGGCCTGGTGGCAATGGTGTCGCGGTCTTCCACGGACTCCCCTCCCCTCTCGCTCTTGGAGAGGGGTCCGGGATACGTGGCCGCCGCGTGGGGGAGTGTGGCCCTAGTTGGGGTCTATTTCTCCCCAAACCGCCCTCTCTCAGACTTTGAGGACTTCCTGGAGGTCCTCACTGCAGTCGTGGGGAGGGCGGCGCCGCGCCAGGTCGTCGTGTTAGGCGACCTAAACGCCAAGTCGGCGGCCTGGGGCAACCCGGCTGCCTCTTGCGACGTCCGGGGGCGCGCCGTCGAGTTTTGGGCGACGTCGTGCGGTGTGTCCCTCCTCAACAGGGGGGCGGTCCACACGTGTGTGCGGCAACGGGGAGGGTCGGTGGTTGACGTGTCGTTCGCCACCCCCGTACTAGCCGCACGCATCGTGAACTGGCGGGTGGAGATGGTGGAAACCTTGTCGGACCACCGATATGTGCGGTTCGACATCTCCACCGAGAGTCCCCGGGGGGGGATGGCCCGCTCTGATGGGTCTCCCTTCCCCCGGTGGGCTCTCACTCGCCTGGACCGGGAGGCAGCCAGGGAGGCGGCCTTCCTCCAGGACTGGCTGTCGCCCCCTGTTGGGGCCCTGGACGTCGACGCCGCAGCGGTCATGCTCGGGGGATCCCTGACCGAGGTGTGCAACTCCAGCATGCCTCGCTCTCGCCGTCCGCCTCCCCGTCGCGCCGTCTATTGGTGGACGGAGGAACTGGCGGGGCTCCGTGCCGCCTGTGTGGCGGCCAGAAGGGCCTACACGCGGAGCCGTCGGCGTCGGCGCGGCGCCCGTAGTCAGACAGACGAGGACCGCCTCTACGCCTCGTACAGAGAGGCGATAGCGGCCCTCAAGTCGGCTATGTGCGCCGCCAAGGACTCGGCGGGAGCCGAGATGCTGGAGGGTCTCGACAGGGATCCGTACGGGAGGCCATACAAGGCGGCGCGGAACAAGCTGCGCCCCCATGGTCCCCCGCTGACGGAAACCCTCGAGCCGGCACTGCTGGATGGGGTGGTCCGGTCCCTGTTCCCGCGCAGGACCGACTTCGCCCCACCAGCAATGGATCCCCCGCAGAGTGCGGCGGCCTTACCGGAGGAAGAGGTCCCCCCGGTGACTGCGGAGGAGCTCCACGCGGGAGTCGTTGGCCTCCGCGCCAAAAAGACGGCCCCTGGACCGAACGGCGTCCCGGCACGGGTGGTGGCCATAGCTGCCACTCAAATGGAGGACAGGTTTCGGGACCTTTTCAGCGCGTGCTTGACGGCTGGAAGGTTCCCGAAACTTTGGAAGGAGGGGCGGCTGTGCCTCCTCCGTAAAGAGGGGCGCCCGGTCGATTCCCCCTCGGCATACCGGCCCATCGTACTTCTCGATGAGGTCGGTAAAATGTTCGAGGGGATCATCGCCCGCCGGCTCAACAGCCATCTGCGGAGGGAGGGGCCGGACCTGTCGGACGCCCAGTTCGGTTTCCGTCGGGGCCGGTCCACCATCGACGCCCTGGCCGTACTGAAGGCCCAGGTGAAGGAGGCGGTGGAGGTGGGGGACGGAGTGTTGGCGGTGTCATTCGACATAGCCAACGCCTTCAACTCCGTCCCCCACTCGACTATATTGGAGGCACTCCGGTATCACGGAGTGCCCCAGTACCTGAGGGGCCTCCTGGCCGACTACTTGGAGGACCGCGAGGTCCTCCTTGTAGACAAAACGGCCAGGTTGAGGCGATACGGCGCGGAGTCCGGTGTTCCACAGGGGTCGGTTCTGGGGCCCACCCTGTGGAACATCGGGTTCGATTGGCTCCTGCGGGGGGCCCTCCTCCCGGGCACGAGTGTCATCTGCTACGCGGACGACACTCTTCTCACTGCCCGGGGGAAGAACTTTGGGGAGGCGGCCTGTCTGGCATCGGCTGGCGGGTCCTTGGTGGCGGGGAGGATCCGCCGCCTGGGGTTGAGGGTGGCGCTGAACAAGACCGAGGCCGTATTCTTCCGCGGGCCTCGGCAGCGCTGCCCACCTGACGCCCACATAGCCGTGGAGGGCGTCAGAGTGGAAATCCGGCCCCAGATGAAGTATCTGGGCCTGGTGCTGGACAGCGGGTGGCGCTTCGGCCCGCACTTCAGCGGGCTGTCGACGCGCCTGCTGAGGGCCGCTGACGCCCTCTCGTTGCTCCTCCCCAACCTGGGAGGTCCCAGCGCACGATGCCGGCGTCTGTATGCCGGCATCCTGCGGAGCATGGCCCTCTACGGGGCCCCCATCTGGGCGGACTCCCTTAGCAGGAGGGAGAATGCCACCGCTCTCCGCAGGCCGCAAAGGGCCATTGCACAGCGGGTGGCGAGGGCATACCGCTCAGTGGGCTTTTCGGCGGCGTGCGCTCTGGCCGGCACCCCCCCTTGGGAGCTCGAGGCGTGGGTGCTCGCCAGAGTGTACGAGTGGACGGCGCGTCGGAAGGCGCTGGGGGAGCGCCCCGTCGCTCAAGAGCGGGAGGCCGTACGGCGGGAGGCGAGGGACGCCATCGTCGTCCACTGGACGGACGACCTCGCCACCGCCACCTTTGGCCGTCGGACGCTGGACGCGCTCGGTCCAGTTCTGCGAGACTGGCTCGAGCGGCCACACGGTTTCCTCTCTTTCCGTCTGGTCCAGGTGCTGTCAGGGCATGGCTGCTTTGGCTCGCACCTGCACAGGATCGGGAGGGAGGAAGCCCCAGCGTGCCACGACTGCGGCGCGGCGGAGGACACGGCGCAGCACACCCTGGAGGTGTGCCCGGCTTGGTCTGAGCCGCGCCGCAGCCTGATTGCGGAGATCGGCCAGGACCTCTCGCTTCCCGGCGTGGTTCGTTCCATGCTGGGGAGCGAGGAGGCTTGGGCCGCGGTCGCCTCCTTCTGCGAGGACGTCATTTCGCAGAAGGAGGCGGCGGAGCGCGCGCGTGAGGACGACCCTCTCGCTGCGCCGCTCCGCAGGCGAAGAAGAGGTCGGAGAAGACGCCATCTTCTCCCTCCTCTTGGTGGTGTTGGGCGGGCGACAGGCGCGGGGGTGCCTCCGCCCGCATTGCACTCCACACCACCTCCGCCGGACATTCCCAACCCTCCCCCCCTGGGGAGGACTTGAGGGGCCTGCCGCGAAGGCGGGCGATCGTCGGAGGGGACTGGATGTAAAGGCTACGCCGGTTTCCCAGTCCCCTCCAGTCAGACGATGCGGGAATGCCGCTGGGTTATTTTAGTGGGTATACCGGGCCTGCCCGGGGAGTCCCACATAACCCCCCATTCCCCCAAATGGGCGGGTATGCGTAATAGCATTTTTTCCCAGCGCAAACAAAAAAAAAAAAAAAAAAAAAAGGTTAGGTTGGGGGACCCCCCACAGTGCTTACGTCCTCGTCGTGTCCCCTGGAAACGACCCAGTCCTGACCACCGTAACGGAGTGGCAGGCTGGGCTCGGCTAAAGTGCACTGTGCATCGTAGCAACTCTTGTCTTGCGTGCTGCGAATTTGCTGGAGGCTATGCCTAAAATACCGCGGGACGCCCACGGGCGTTACCAAAAAGGCCCTTCTCAGGGCCAGCCAAAAGGCCCTTCTCAGGGCCAACCAAAAGGCCCTTCTCAGGGCCAACCAAAAGGCCCTTCTCAGGGCCAACCCAAAGGCCCTTTTCAGGGCCAGTCTGACGCCGAAGCGTCTGAAACAAGCCGCGCGCCGTCTGCTGCGAGCTTCTTCGGGGGGGTTGAGCTGACGTCGGAGGATTCTGGCGATGAGTCCGCCAGCTCAACCGTCTCTGAGGCGGATAATAAGAAGAAGGACAAGGGGGCGTCGCGGGCTGCCGCGCAGGTAGCAACTGCCCCTCCAGCTTCCGCCCCTGCGGTTTCCGCCCTTGCGGCTTCCGCCCCTGCCGGTGCCCAGCGACAACCCTCACCCACACCGGGTGAGTGGCAGGTCGCGGGTGCCAAAAAGAAGAAAAGGAAGGCCAGGAAGTCTGCAAAGAAAAGGGCGGAGAAGGCGAAAAATGCGGCCAAGCAGCAGGCGGCGAGGCTTCGTGCCCCTCATTCCGCGGCTGTAGTGATAACGCTACAGCCCGGAGCGGAGGAGAAGGGCAAGACATACGCTGGTGTCTTGGCGGAGGCCAAGTCGAAGATCGACCTGGGGGAGCTCGGCATCGAGGGTGTCCGTTGCAAGTCAACGGCAACGGGTGCCCGCATGCTGGAGCTCCCGGGTGCCTCCAGCGGTGAAAAGGCGGACGCCCTCGCTGAAAAGTTGAGGGCGACGTTCCCCGCCGAGGAAGTAAAGATCTCCAGGCCCGTCAAGTGCGCAGACTTGCGAATCACGGGCCTGGACGATTCTGTTACCGCTGGGGAGGTCGTGGCTGCCATCGCCAGGACCACAGGCTGCCCCTCGAACCAGGTGAGGCCCGGGGCGATTACACCGGGTTTCACTGGTTTGGGGACCATCGTGGTGGCCTGTCCTGTTGAGGCAGCACAGAAGCTGGCCGAAGGCCAAAGGCTGCTTGTGGGGTGGGTGTCGGCGCAGGTGAAGGTGCTGAAGCCGAGGCCACTGAGGTGCTTCCGTTGTCGTGTCGACGGACACGTCGTTGTGCGGTGCACCTCGGGGGCCTGCTACGGTGAAGGCTGTTACGCCTGTGGCCAGCCCGGACACAAGGCCGGCTCATGTAAGGCCACGCCGCACTGTCTTGTGTGTGCGGCGGCGGGCAAGCCGGCGGAGCACCGGGTGGGCGGCGGAGCCTGCGCCGGCCCAGCAAAGACAAAGAAAAAGAGGACCCGAGGAGGAGGAGGCCGTGGCAAGAAAGCCGCGGCCGCAGCAGCTACTTCGCAGCCGGTTCAACAACCGGCTGCTAAACAGGCACTGCAAGGAGGGGAGAGGGCGGATATGGACTGTCATTAATGGCTCCATACATCCGCCTCCTCCAAGCAAACATCAACCATTGCGCCAGAGCTCAGGACCTTCTGCTCCAGAGCATGGCGCAATGGATGATCAACGTGGCGGTGGTCGCCGAGCCGTACTTCGTTCCACCCCGGGATGACTGGGTTGGTGACATGGACGGCTTGGTGGCCCTGATAGTGTCACAGGCCGCCACTGGCTCTCCGTCCATCGACAATATCACTCGTGGACGGGGATTCGTGGCGGCCCTGCTGGAGGACCTCCTTGCAGTGGGTGTGTATTTCTCCCCCAATAAATCGCTCGCCGACTTTGAGGACTTTTTGGGGGAGTTGGGCGTCGTCGTCGGCCGCGGCCATCCTCACCCCGTGCTCGTTGCTGGGGATTTCAACGCCAAGTCTACGGCTTGGGGTTCCCCGGCCACGGATGCGCGTGGTGAGGTGCTGGAGGAGTGGGCCCTGGGATTGGGCCTACAGATCCTCAACGGCGGTTCCGTGGACACGTGCGTGCGACAGCGGGGTGGTTCGATCGTGGACATTTCGTTCGCTAGCCCCGCGCTTGCGCGCCGTGTCCAGGGCTGGCGCGTCATGGAGGGGGTGGAGACGCTGTCGGATCACAGGTACATCCGTTTCGGCGTCGCCGCCCAGACCTCTGACGCCTCGGCCCGTACGGTCCCGGGCGGGATCGGTCCGCGTTGGGCGCTAAAACGGCTGGACAAGGAAGCACTCCTGGAGGCCTCCATTGTGCAGGCCTGGGTGCCCGCACCGGACAGGCCTGTCGATATTGACGTGGAGGCGGAGTGGCTCCGGGAGGCCATGTCGCACATTTGCGACGTGGCAATGCCCCGGGTCCAGGCCGTACCTGCTAAGCGCCAGGTGTACTGGTGGTCGCAGGACATTGCGCTCTTGCGCCGCGCGTGCGTTGAGGTGCGACGCCAGTACGCCAGGCTACGCAGGAGGCGCCGCCGCGCTCCTGATGCGGCGGCTGCGGAGGCGGAACTGTACGAGGGGTACAGGGAGGCGAAGACCGCCCTCCAGAGGGCTATCTCGGAGGCCAAAAGTGCGGCCTACGAGACGCTGCTCGAGACTCTGGACCGTGACCCGTGGGGGCGCCCATACCTTATGGTACGGGGCAAATTACGCCCGTGGGCCCCCCCACTGACCCAGAGTCTTCGACCGCAGCTTCTGGAGGGAGTGGTGAGCGCTCTGTTCCCTTCCAGGGCGGAGCATACACCACCGCCCATGGTTCCGCCTCGATTGGCGCCTGATGCGGACGAACGCGACGACGACGACGTACCTGAGGTGACCCGGCTAGAGCTGAGAGCGGCGGTGCGGAGGCTTCAAGCCAAAAACACCGCTCCGGGCCCAGACGGCATACCTGGCCGTGTATGGGTCCTAGCTCTCAGGGCTCTCGGGCCTCGACTGAGAGGGCTCTTTAGCGCATGCTGCGAGCGGGGCCAGTTTCCTCTCCGGTGGAAAACCGGGAAGCTGGTCCTGATCAGGAAGGAGGGGCGCCCCGCAGACTCACCGTCTGCGTACCGCCCCATCGTGTTGCTGGACGAGGTGGGCAAGCTCTTCGAGAGAGTCATTGCAGACCGCCTCGTCACGCACATGACTGGGGTGGGGCCGGACTTGGCGGAAAACCAGTTCGGTTTCCGCCGCGGGCGCTCCACAGTGGACGCGATCATGCGCGTAAGGGCCCAAGCGGAGGAAGCAGTCGCCCAGGGTGAGGTCGTCTTGGCGGTGTCTCTCGACATCGCCAACGCCTTTAACACCTTGCCCTGGAGTTGCATTAGGGCGGCACTCGAATACCATCGGGTGCCGACCTACCTCCGCCGCATTGTCGGGGCCTATTTGGCAGAGAGAGCCGTCATCTACCCGGGTCGGGAAGGATGGGGTCGGCGAGAGATGTCGTGCGGTGTCCCACAGGGTTCGGTCCTAGGGCCGCTCCTGTGGAACATCGGTTACGACTGGGTGCTGCGCGGTGCGTTCCTCTCCGGTGTCGGCGTGACCTGCTACGCCGACGACACGCTGGTCACAGCGCGGGGAGGGACACACCGGCAGGCGGCCATTTTGGCCACAGCTGGGGTTGCGCAAGTCGTCGATAGGATCCGACGACTGGGTCTCGAGGTGGCCCTGCGGAAGTCCGAGGCCCTGTGTTTCCACGGGCCCCGGAAGGGACCACCCTCGGGATCCCACATTGTCGTGGGAGGCGTCCGCATCGGTGTCGAGTCGACGATGAAGTACCTGGGACTCGTCCTCGACAGCCGATGGGACTTTGGGCCGCATTTTCGGCAGTTGACCCCCAAACTAATGGGAGCAGCGGCTGCGCTTTCGCGGCTGCTGCCCAATTTGGGGGGGCCCAATGCCTCCTGCCGGAGACTCTACTCGGGGATCGTACGATCCATGGCCCTCTACGGGTCGCCGATTTGGGCGGACACCCTGACGGCCCGCAACGTCGCTATCCTGCGGAGACCGCAGCGGGCGATGGCCGTCAGGGTGATAAGGGGGTATCGTACGATCTCCTTCGAGGCGGCGAGTCTTTTGGCCGGATCCGTGCCCTGGGATCTGGAGGCGAGAGCCCTCGCGCTGAGATATCGTCAGCGCGAGGAGGCGCCTGAGCGGAGCGAGCTCCGCCAGATCCTGGTGGCCGAGTGGAGGGAGCGACTTGCGCAACCCAGCGCGGGGCACGCCGCGATAGCGGCGGTAAGACCCGTGATGGAGGAGTGGCTGGAGAGGCGTCACGGCGCCCTCAGCTTCCGGCTGACGCAGGTACTCTCGGGACACGGCTGTTTCGGGAAGTACCTGTGTCGTATAGGCCGGGAGCAGACGCCCGGTTGTCACCACTGCGACTGCCCCGAGGACACGGCGCTGCACACTTTGCAGGCGTGTCCAGCATGGGGGTCGCAGCGCCGCGAACTAGTCGCGGCGATCGGCGGTGACCTCTCGCTTCCGGCCGTGGTTCTGTCCATGGTCGGGAGCGAGACTGCGTGGGAAGCCATCGCCTCCTTTTGCGAGGGGGTGATGGCGACCAAGGAGGTAGCGGAGAGGGAGAGGGAGGCCGCTTCTTCTCTCCCTTCTCGCGCTAGACGCACCGGGCGCCGGAGGGCGCGTGACGATCTCCGGCCACCCTAGTGAGTGGCCTGCGGGCGGCGGGTTGGGGAACCCGTCGGGCCCAGGGAGGATGGCGCGTCTTGTCCTGCGCGCGCCTCTCGGACGGATGTGGGGCAGGGGAGCAACTGCCCCACCACAGGAGGGGTCCACCAGAAGAAGCTGGTGGACCGAGACCTGTCGGGGTCGCGGTGCATGCAACAGCGAATCCCGTGACCCCGGCCTTAGGTCAGAAGGAGGGACACCGTGGGGTTTTAGCCAGTAAGAGTCTGGCACACCCCCCCGTCTTCCCCAGACGGGGGATAGTCCATGAGGATTTCCCCACGTGAGAAAAAAAAAAAAAAAAAAAAAAAAAAAAAGGTTGGGGTGCGCGGTCCCCCCCGGTGGGTTCCCGCATTGTCGTTGCGGGGGGGCTTAGTAGCCGTGGCTTGGAGCCCCACGGTGAAGCGAAGAGGAACCCGAGGAGGGGCTGCTCGTCGGGGCTTGGGCCTGGAAGCCCTCGACGTAGCGGCCAAGTAGGTTGCGGTGTCGCCTGAGCGACATCGCAACTGAGGAGGGCCGCGATGTCTTATGGGAGGCATTGCGGCTGAAGGGTGAAGGCCGCGGCGGGAGAGGAGTGCCGGTATTACGGTGCGCCGTTCTCCCTACCTTCCGCGGCCTGACGGGGCCGCCACCGTCAGATGGCGGACGCGGTGGGGCCGCAGGGGGAGAGGAGTGTCGGTGTTTAGTTGGCCGCTCTCCCTATCCTCTGCGGCCGAAAAGTGGTAGGCGGCGGGGCCACTAACCTGACCCGTCGCAGGGGGACCAGGGGTGCCCAGACACGGGGTAGTCTGGCGCCCATGTACTTGTTTGGTCCCCGGGGTGGTCACGGCGTACCATGTGTTCTGGTGCGCCGGTGATGTGGGGTGCCCCCCGCGCCTCTCAGGAGGTCGTGGGGTGGGGCCCTACAGTGGAGAGGTCCACCAGCAATTGGTGGACCAAGACCTGCCGGGGTTGCGGTGCATGCAATAGCGAATCCCGCGACCCCGGCCTTAGGTCAGAAGGAGGGACACCGTGGTGGTTTTAGCCGGTAAGAGTCCGGCACACCCCCCCGTCTTACCCAGACGGGGGATAGTCCATGAGGATTTCCCCACGATAAAAAAAAAAAAAAAAAAAAAAAAAAAAAAAAAAAAGGTTGGGGTGCGCGGTCAGATACCTCCACGTGTGCCTGGTGGCTACTGGTCCCTCCGGATACGTTCGAGGGGAAGAGTAGCTGTTGGGCCGGTGCACCCTGGGTGCGGGCAATAATATTTCTTAGGAGATAGTATCATAGGAGATATTATTGCCTGTAGCAAAACTCTGACCAAGGGGGGGGGTGGCCAGGTTGGCCAGGGGGGTTGCTCTTCCCCGTCCCTCTGAGTTAGCAGAGGGACGGGTTGAACGAGCCTTTCAGGGGCGACGGGTTTGTCAGTTGGCAATAGTTGGCTGGCAGACACGGTGTGACTCAGCACCACCGTTCGCCCCGACCCGTAATCCTCATTTAGAGGACCGGGGGTCTTGGCTTAGCCGCCCGGACCACGAGCGAAATCTCTATAAACTTCTCACGGAATCCCAAGCTGCTACGCACGGCGAAGGGATGAATGGCTGACCGTGTAACGTTCTTCGGAACATCAGTCTCGAGTGCGGAACCCGTCAGGATACCGGCCGACCTCCTGACGTATTTAGGCTTATCCGGGTACAGGGGGCACTGCCCGGATGGACTTTTTATTTCCCCCATACTCGTGGGAACTTGCATGGATTCTATAAAAACAAAACCCAAAACTGACGATAAGGTGGGTGCGGGGTCGGATAGCGACTCCGCATCGAGGGAGACGAGGGCGTCCGCTCGCAAAGAGCGCGACGCGGAGGTTAGGGAAGTGGAAGCGGTGTCGGACTCTGACACCGCTTCCAGCATGATCACGGTGGACGGGGAGTTTGCGGAGAGTGAATTTTTCCGCCGCAAACGGTCTCGTCCGGAGAGTCACTCGGGTTCGGACTCGAACCCGAGTGATGAGGAGCCCCTCTCGTTGCTGTCTGCAAAGGCGGCTAGCAAGAGGGGCAGAGGTAGGCCTCCTTCAACAGGCCAATACGTTGGCCTGTATAAGGCGAAGAAAGAGCTGGCGGCCGCCCAACAGGCCGAGAAAATAGTGGAGGAGGATCGGCGCATTGCCGAGCTGACCAAGAAGGTGTCCGCCGGAAGGGTCACTCGGCTGTCCGATTCCTCCTCTATAGGCGAGAGGGACGCGGAGGACATGTCCGCAGCGGAGCTCAACACCAAGCTCCAGGACGCCGTGGCGGCCATTAAAACGGTCGCCGGGGTGTCCAAGGGCCTCAAGGGCACTAGCCAGAAGGCCCTCAAGGAAGCCGCGGCTTCCATCGTGGAGGCCGCAGAGGTTTTGATGAGGCGTACAGCTTCGGAGGAGGTGGCCAGGTTGCGGGCAGAGAACGCCCGCCTTGCGGCCCAGCTCGCCGAGCTCCGGAAGGAGCACGATGAGTTTCGGGCCGACCTGGCAAAGGACCGCCAAGAGCGCATGCGTGCGGAGGCGGGCCTTACCGTGCAGTCAGTCGCGCGTGAGGAATCGGAGGTGGTTCGCTTCTTCCGGACGGAGATGGCGAGCTTTAACGCTCGGTTCTCCGTCCTGGAGAGCAAAATTTTGCGGCCACCTCTGGCTGCGGACCGTACGAGGGTGGAGCAGGGACCGGCGAGTTATGCGGCTAAAGTCGCAACGCCGCGTCCGTCGGCGCAGCCTATTCAGATGGCCTCCCCGGCCTCAGCTGCGTCGACCTCTGCGGCCTCGGCCTTGATTGCTTCAGCCTCGGGGAAGAAGCCTCAACGGGGTAATAAGGGGAAGAGTAAGGGGGCGTCGGGGGCTGCCACGCAGGTTGCATCTGCCCCTGCTGCTGTCGCCCCGGCTGCTTCCATCCCTGCTGCTTCCGCCTCTGATGGTGCCCAGCGGCAACCCTCATCCAGTCCGGGTGAGTGGGAGGTCGCGGGTGCCAAGAGGAAGAAGAAGAAGGCCAAGAGATCCGCCAAAAAAAAGGCGGATAAGGCCAAAAAGGCGGCCAAGCAGCAGGCGGCGAGGTTACGTGCCCCTCATTCCGCGGCTGTAGTGATCACGCTGCAGCCCGGAGCGGAGGAGAGGGGCATGACATATGCTGGGGTCTTGGCGGAGGCCAAGTCCAAGATAGACCTGGGGGAGCTCGGCATCGAGGGTGTCCGTTGCAAGTCAACGGCAACGGGTGCCCGCTTGCTGGAGCTCCCGGGTGCCTCCAGTGGTGGAAAGGCGGACGCCCTCGCTGAAAAGTTGAGGGCGACGTTCCCCGCCGAACACGTGAAGATCTCCAGGCCCGTCAAATGCGCAGACTTGCGCATCACGGGCCTGGATGATTCTGTCACCACTGGGGAGGTCGTGGCGGCCATCGCCAAGATCACAGGCTGCCCCTCGAACCAGGTGAGGCCTGGTGCGATCACCCCCGGCTTCACCGGTTTGGGGACTGTTGTGGTGGCTTGCCCCGTTGAGGCGGCCCAAAAGTTGGCTGGAGGCCAGAGGCTTCTGGTTGGGTGGGTGTCGGCGCAGGTGCAACTGCTGAAGCCGAGGCCACTGAGGTGCTTCCGTTGTCGTGTCGACGGACACGTCGTTGTGCGGTGCACCTCAGAGGCTTGCTATGGCGACGGCTGTTACGCCTGCGGCCAGCCTGGACACAAGGCCGGCTCGTGCAAGGCCACGCCGCACTGTCTCGTGTGTGCGGCGGCGGGCAAGCCGGCAGAGCACCGGGTAGGCGGCGGAGCCTGCGCCGGCCCCGGCAAAAAAAGGAGATCCCGAGGAGGAAGAGGCCGCGGCAAGAAAGTCGCGGCGACAGTTGCTTCGCAGCCGGTTCAACAACCGGCTGCTGGACACGCACTGCAAGGAGGGGAGAGGGCGGATATGGACTGTCATTAATGGCTCCATACATCCGCCTCCTCCAAGCAAACATCAACCATTGCGCCAGAGC
This sequence comes from Amphipyra berbera, assembly GCA_910594945.2. Taxonomy (NCBI): domain Eukaryota; kingdom Metazoa; phylum Arthropoda; class Insecta; order Lepidoptera; family Noctuidae; genus Amphipyra; species Amphipyra berbera. Next base: position 29,239 of record CAJVCG020000001.1, on the reverse strand, counting down.
TCAGGACCTTCTGCTCCAGAGCATGGCGCAATGGATGATCAACGTGGCGGTGGTCGCCGAGCCGTACTTCGTTCCACCCCGGGATGACTGGGTTGGTGACATGGACGGCTTGGTGGCCCTGATAGTGTCACAGGCCGCCACTGGCTCTCCGTCCATCGACAATATCACTCGTGGACGGGGATTCGTGGCGGCCCTGCTGGAGGACCTCCTTGCAGTGGGTGTGTATTTCTCCCCCAATAAATCGCTCGCCGACTTTGAGGACTTTTTGGGGGAGTTGGGCGTCGTCGTCGGCCGCGGCCATCCTCACCCCGTGCTCGTTGCTGGGGATTTCAACGCCAAGTCTACGGCTTGGGGTTCCCCGGCCACGGATGCGCGGGGTGAGGTGCTGGAGGAGTGGGCCCTGGGATTGGGCCTACAGATCCTCAACCGCGGTTCCGTGGACACGTGCGTGCGACAGCGGGGTGGTTCGATCGTGGACATTTCGTTCGCTAGCCCCGCGCTTGCGCGCCGTGTCCAGGGCTGGCGCGTCATGGAGGGGGTGGAGACGCTGTCGGATCACAGGTACATCCGTTTCGGCGTCGCCGCCCAGACCTCTGACGCCTCGGCCCGTACGGTCCCGGGTGGGATCGGTCCGCGTTGGGCGCTAAAACGGCTGGACAAGGAAGCACTCCTGGAGGCCTCCATCGTGCAGGCCTGGGTGCCCGCACCGGACAGGCCTGTCGATATTGACGTGGAGGCGGAGTGGCTCCGGGAGGCCATGTCGCACATTTGCGACGTGGCAATGCCCCGGGTCCAGGCCGTACCTGCTAAGCGCCAGGTGTACTGGTGGTCGCAGGACATTGCGCTCTTGCGCCGCGCGTGCGTTGAGGTGCGACGCCAGTACGCCAGGCTACGCAGGAGGCGCCGCCGCGCTCCTGATGCGGCGGCTGCGGAGGCGGAACTGTACGAGGGGTACAGGGAGGCGAAGACCGCCCTCCAGAGGGCTATCTCGGAGGCCAAAAGTGCGGCCTACGAGACGCTGCTCGAGACTCTGGACCGTGACCCGTGGGGGCGCCCATACCTTATGGTACGGGGCAAATTACGCCCGTGGGCCCCCCCACTGACCCAGAGTCTTCGACCGCAGCTTCTGGAGGGAGTGGTGAGCGCTCTGTTCCCTTTCAGGGCGGAGCATACACCACCGCCCATGGTTCCGCCTCGATTGGCGCCTGATGCGGACGAACGCGACGACGACGACGTACCTGAGGTGACCCGGCTAGAGCTGAGAGCGGCGGTGCGGAGGCTTCAAGCCAAAAACACCGCTCCGGGCCCAGACGGCATACCTGGCCGTGTATGGGTCCTAGCTCTCAGGGCTCTCGGGCCTCGACTGAGAGGGCTCTTTAGCGCATGCTGCGAGCGGGGCCAGTTTCCTCTCCGGTGGAAAACCGGGAAGCTGGTCCTGATCAGGAAGGAGGGGCGCCCCGCAGACTCACCGTCTGCGTACCGCCCCATCGTGTTGCTGGACGAGGTGGGCAAGCTCTTCGAGAGAGTCATTGCAGACCGCCTCGTCACGCACATGACTGGGGTGGGGCCGGACCTGGCGGAAAACCAGTTCGGTTTCCGCCGCGGGCGCTCCACAGTGGACGCGATCATGCGCGTAAGGGCCCAGGCGGAGGAAGCAGTCGCCCAGGGTGAGGTCGTCTTGGCGGTGTCTCTCGACATCGCCAACGCCTTTAACACCTTGCCCTGGAGTTGCATTAGGGCGGCACTCGAATACCATCGGGTGCCGACCTACCTCCGCCGCATTGTCGGGGCCTATTTGGCAGAGAGAGCCGTAATCTACCCGGGTCGGGAAGGATGGGGTCGGCGAGAGATGTCGTGCGGTGTCCCACAGGGTTCGGTCCTAGGGCCGCTCCTGTGGAACATCGGTTACGACTGGGTGCTGCGCGGTGCGTTCCTCTCCGGTGTCGGCGTGACTTGCTACGCCGACGACACGCTGGTCACAGCGCGGGGAGGGACACACCGGCAGGCGGCCATTTTGGCCACAGCTGGGGTTGCGCAAGTCGTCGATAGGATCCGACGATTGGGTCTCGAGGTGGCCCTGCGGAAGTCCGAGGCCCTGTGTTTCCACGGGCCCCGGAAGGGACCACCCTCGGGATCCCACATTGTCGTGGGAGGCGTCCGCATCGGTGTCGAGTCGACGATGAAGTACCTGGGACTCGTCCTCGACAGCCGATGGGACTTTGGGCCGCATTTTCGGCAGTTGACCCCCAAACTAATGGGAGCAGCGGCTGCGCTTTCGCGGCTGCTGCCCAATTTGGGGGGGCCCAATGCCTCCTGCCGGAGACTCTACTCGGGGATCGTACGATCCATGGCCCTCTACGGGTCGCCGATTTGGGCGGACACCCTGACGGCCCGCAACGTCGCTATCCTGCGGAGACCGCAGCGGGCGATGGCCGTCAGGGTGATAAGGGGGTATCGTACGATCTCCTTCGAGGCGGCGAGTCTTTTGGCCGGATCCGTGCCCTGGGATCTGGAGGCGAGAGCCCTCGCGCTGAGATATCGTCAGCGCGAGGAGGCGCCTGAGCGGAGCGAGCTCCGCCAGATCCTGGTGGCCGAGTGGAGGGAGCGACTTGCGCAACCCAGCGCGGGGCACGCCGCGATAGCGGCGGTAAGACCCGTGATGGAGGAGTGGCTGGAGAGGCGTCACGGCGCCCTCAGCTTCCGGCTGACGCAGGTACTCTCGGGACACGGCTGTTTCGGGAAGTACCTGTGTCGTATAGGCCGGGAGCAGACGCCCGGTTGTCACCACTGCGACTGCCCCGAGGACACGGCGCTGCACACTTTGCAGGCGTGTCCAGCATGGGGGTCGCAGCGCCGCGAGCTAGTCGCGGCGATCGGCGGTGACCTCTCGCTTCCGGCCGTGGTTCTGTCCATGGTCGGGAGCGAGACTGCGTGGGAAGCCATCGCCTCCTTTTGCGAGGGGGTGATGGCGACCAAGGAGGTAGCGGAGAGGGAGAGGGAGGCCGCTTCTTCTCTCCCTTCTCGCGCTAGACGCACCGGGCGCCGGAGGGCGCGTGACGATCTCCGGCCACCCTAGTGAGTGGCCTGCGGGCGGCGGGTTGGGGAACCCGTCGCCCGACCAGTAACGGGCCCAGGGAGGATGGCGCGTCTTGTCCTGCGCGCGCCTCTCGGACGGATGTGGGGCAGGGGAGCAACTGCCCCACCACAGGAGGGGTCCACCAGAAGAAGCTGGTGGACCGAGACCTGTCGGGGTCGCGGTGCATGCAACAGCGAATCCCGTGACCCCGGCCTTAGGTCAGAAGGAGGGACACCGTGGGGTTTTAGCCAGTAAGAGTCTGGCACACCCCCCCGTCTTCCCCAGACGGGGGATAGTCCATGAGGATTTCCCCACGTGAGAAAAAAAAAAAAAAAAAAAAAAAAAAAAAAAAAAAAAAAAAAAAAAAAAAAAAAAGGTTAGGTTAGGTTAGGTTAGGTTCCAGGTGTACTGGTGGTCGCAGGACATTGCGCTCTTGCGCCGCGCGTGCGTTGAGGTGCGACGCCAGTACGCCAGGCTACGCAGGAGGCGCCGCCGCGCTCCTGATGCGGCGGCTGCGGAGGCGGAACTGTACGAGGGGTACAGGGAGGCGAAGACCGCCCTCCAGAGGGCTATCTCGGAGGCCAAAAGTGCGGCCTACGAGACGCTGCTCGAGACTCTGGACCGTGACCCGTGGGGGCGCCCATACCTTATGGTACGGGGCAAATTACGCCCGTGGGCCCCCCCACTGACCCAGAGTCTTCGACCGCAGCTTCTGGAGGGAGTGGTGAGCGCTCTGTTCCCTTCCAGGGCGGAGCATACACCACCGCCCATGGTTCCGCCTCGATTGGCGCCTGATGCGGACGAACGCGACGACGACGACGTACCTGAGGTGACCCGGCTAGAGCTGAGAGCGGCGGTGCGGAGGCTTCAAGCCAAAAACACCGCTCCGGGCCCAGACGGCATACCTGGCCGTGTATGGGTCCTAGCTCTCAGGGCTCTCGGGCCTCGACTGAGAGGGCTCTTTAGCGCATGCTGCGAGCGGGGCCAGTTTCCTCTCCGGTGGAAAACCGGGAAGCTGGTCCTGATCAGGAAGGAGGGGCGCCCCGCAGACTCACCGTCTGCGTACCGCCCCATCGTGTTGCTGGACGAGGTGGGCAAGCTCTTCGAGAGAGTCATTGCAGACCGCCTCGTCACGCACATGACTGGGGTGGGGCCGGACTTGGCGGAAAACCAGTTCGGTTTCCGCCGCGGGCGCTCCACAGTGGACGCGATCATGCGCGTAAGGGCCCAAGCGGAGGAAGCAGTCGCCCAGGGTGAGGTCGTCTTGGCGGTGTCTCTCGACATCGCCAACGCCTTTAACACCTTGCCCTGGAGTTGCATTAGGGCGGCACTCGAATACCATCGGGTGCCGACCTACCTCCGCCGCATTGTCGGGGCCTATTTGGCAGAGAGAGCCGTAGTCTACCCGGGTCGGGAAGGATGGGGTCGGCGAGAGATGTCGTGCGGTGTCCCACAGGGTTCGGTCCTAGGACCGCTCCTGTGGAACATCGGTTACGACTGGGTGCTGCGCGGTGCGTTCCTCTCCGGTGTCGGCGTGACCTGCTACGCCGACGACACGCTGGTCACAGCCCGGGGAGGGACACACCGGCAGGCGGCCATTTTGGCCACAGCTGGGGTTGCGCAAGTCGTCGATAGGATCCGACGATTGGGTCTCGAGGTGGCCCTGCGGAAGTCCGAGGCCCTGTGTTTCCACGGGCCCCGGAAGGGACCACCCTCGGGATCCCACATTGTCGTGGGAGGCGTCCGCATCGGTGTCGAGTCGACGATGAAGTACCTGGGACTCGTCCTCGACAGCCGATGGGACTTTGGGCCGCATTTTCGGCAGTTGACCCCCAAACTTATGGGAGCAGCGGCTGCGCTTTCGCGGCTGCTGCCCAATTTGGGGGGGCCCAATGCCTCCTGCCGGAGACTCTACTCGGGGATCGTACGATCCATGGCCCTCTACGGGTCGCCGATTTGGGCGGACACCCTGACGGCCCGCAACGTCGCTATCCTGCGGAGACCGCAGCGGGCGATGGCCGTCAGGGTGATAAGGGGGTATCGTACGATCTCCTTCGAGGCGGCGAGTCTTTTGGCCGGATCCGTGCCCTGGGATCTGGAGGCGAGAGCCCTCGCGCTGAGATATCGTCAGCGCGAGGAGGCGCCTGAGCGGAGCGAGCTCCGCCAGATCCTGGTGGACGAGTGGAGGGAGCGACTTGCGCAACCCAGCGCGGGGCACGCCGCGATAGCGGCGGTAAGACCCGTGATGGAGGAGTGGCTGGAGAGGCGTCACGGCGCCCTCAGCTTCCGGCTGACGCAGGTACTCTCGGGACACGGCTGTTTCGGGAAGTACCTGTGTCGTATAGGCCGGGAGCAGACGCCCGGTAGTCACCACTGCGACTGCCCCGAGGACACGGCGCTGCACACTTTGCAGGCGTGTCCAGCATGGGGGTCGCAGCGCCGCGAGCTAGTCGCGGCGATCGGCGGTGACCTCTCGCTTCCGGCCGTGGTTCTGTCCATGGTCGGGAGCGAGACTGCGTGGGAAGCCATCGCCTCCTTTTGCGAGGGGGTGATGGCGACCAAGGAGGTAGCGGAGAGGGAGAGGGAGGCCGCTTCTTCTCGCGCTAGACGCACCGGGCGCCGGAGGGCGCGTGATGATCTCCGGCCACCCTAGTGAGTGGCCTGCGGGCGGCGGGTTGGGGAACCCGTCGCCCGACCAGTAACGGGCCCAGGGAGGATGGCGCGTCTTGTCCTGCGCGCGCCTCTCGGACGGATGTGGGGCAGGGGAGCAACTGCCCCACCACAGGAGGGGTCCACCAGAAGTAGCTGGTGGACCGAGACCTGTCGGGGTCGCGGTGCATGCAACAGCGAATCCCGTGACCCCGGCCTTAGGTCAGAAGGAGGGACACCGTGGGGTTTTAGCCAGTAAGAGTCTGGCACACCCCCCCGTCTTCCCCAGACGGGGGATAGTCCATGAGGATTTCCCCACAGGAAAAAAAAAAAAAAAAAAGGTTAGGTTAGGTTAGGTTAGGTTAGGTTAGGTTAGGTTAGGTTAGGTTCGGCCAGAAGGGCCTACACGCGGAGCCGTCGGCGTCGGCGCGGCGCCCGTAGTCAGACAGACGAGGACCGCCTCTACGCCTCGTACAGAGAGGCGATAGCGGCCCTCAAGTCGGCTATGTGCGCCGCCAAGGACTCGGCGGGAGCCGAGATGCTGGAGGGTCTCGACAGGGATCCGTACGGGAGGCCATACAAGGCGGCGCGGAACAAGCTGCGCCCCCATGGTCCCCCGCTGACGGAAACCCTCGAGCCGGCACTGCTGGATGGGGTGGTCCGGTCCCTGTTCCCGCGCAGGACCGACTTCGCCCCACCAGCAATGGATCCCCCGCAGAGTGCGGCGGCCTTACCGGAGGAAGAGGTCCCCCCGGTGACTGCGGAGGAGCTCCACGCGGGAGTCGTTGGCCTCCGCGCCAAAAAGACGGCCCCTGGACCGAACGGCGTCCCGGCACGGGTGGTGGCCATAGCTGCCACTCAAATGGAGGACAGGTTTCGGGACCTTTTCAGCGCGTGCTTGACGGCTGGAAGGTTCCCGAAACTTTGGAAGGAGGGGCGGCTGTGCCTCCTCCGTAAAGAGGGGCGCCCGGTCGATTCCCCCTCGGCATACCGGCCCATCGTACTTCTCGATGAGGTCGGTAAAATGTTCGAGGGGATCATCGCCCGCCGGCTCAACAGCCATCTGCGGAGGGAGGGGCCGGACCTGTCGGACGCCCAGTTCGGTTTCCGTCGGGGCCGGTCCACCATCGACGCCCTGGCCGTACTGAAGGCCCAGGTGAAGGAGGCGGTGGAGGTGGGGGACGGAGTGTTGGCGGTGTCATTCGACATAGCCAACGCCTTCAACTCCGTCCCCCACTCGACTATATTGGAGGCACTCCGGTATCACGGAGTGCCCCAGTACCTGAGGGGCCTCCTGGCCGACTACTTGGAGGACCGCGAGGTCCTCCTTGTAGACAAAACGGCCAGGTTGAGGCGATACGGCGCGGAGTCCGGTGTTCCACAGGGGTCGGTTCTGGGGCCCACCCTGTGGAACATCGGGTTCGATTGGCTCCTGCGGGGGGCCCTCCTCCCGGGCACGAGTGTCATCTGCTACGCGGACGACACTCTTCTCACTGCCCGGGGGAAGAACTTTGGGGAGGCGGCCTGTCTGGCATCGGCTGGCGGGTCCTTAGTGGCGGGGAGGATCCGCCGCCTGGGGTTGAGGGTGGCGCTGAACAAGACCGAGGCCGTATTCTTCCGCGGGCCTCGGCAGCGCTGCCCACCTGACGCCCACATAGCCGTGGAGGGCGTCAGAGTGGAAATCCGGCCCCAGATGAAGTATCTGGGCCTGGTGCTGGACAGCGGGTGGCGCTTCGGCCCGCACTTCAGCGGGCTGTCGACGCGCCTGCTGAGGGCCGCTGACGCCCTCTCGTGGCTCCTCCCAAACCTGGGAGGTCCCAGCGCACGATGCCGGCGTCTGTATGCCGGCATCCTGCGGAGCATGGCCCTCTACGGGGCCCCCATCTGGGCGGACTCCCTTCGCAGGAGGGAGAATGCCACCGCTCTCCGCAGGCCGCAAAGGGCCATTGCACAGCGGGTGGCGAGGGCATACCGCTCGGTGGGCTTTTCGGCGGCGTGCGCTCTGGCCGGCACCCCCCCTTGGGAGCTCGAGGCGTGGGTGCTCGCCAGAGTGTACGAGTGGACGGCGCGTCGGAAGGCGCTGGGGGAGCGCCCCGTCGCTCAAGAGCGGGAGGCCGTACGGCGGGAGGCGAGGGACGCCATCGTCGTCCACTGGACGGACGACCTCGCCACCGCCACCTTTGGCCGTCGGACGCTGGACGCGCTCGGTCCAGTTCTGCGAGACTGGCTCGAGCGGCCACACGGTTTCCTCTCTTTCCGTCTGGTCCAGGTGCTGTCAGGGCATGGCTGCTTTGGCTCGCACCTGCACAGGATCGGGAGGGAGGAAGCCCCAGCGTGCCACGACTGCGGCGCGGCGGAGGACACGGCGCAGCACACCCTGGAGGTGTGCCCGGCTTGGTCTGAGCCGCGCCGCAGCCTGATTGCGGAGATCGGCCAGGACCTCTCGCTTCCCGGCGTGGTTCGTTCCATGCTGGGGAGCGAGGAGGCTTGGGCCGCGGTCGCCTCCTTCTGCGAGGACGTCATTTCGCAGAAGGAGGCGGCGGAGCGCGCGCGTGAGGACGACCCTCTCGCTGCGCCGCTCCGCAGGCGAAGAAGAGGTCGGAGAAGACGCCATCTTCTCCCTCCTCTTGGTGGTGTTGGGCGGGCGACAGGCGCGGGGGTGCCTCCGCCCGCATTGCACTCCACACCACCTCCGCCGGACATTCCCAACCCTCCCCCCCTGGGGAGGACTTGAGGGGCCTGCCGCGAAGGCGGGCGATCGTCGGAGGGGACTGGATGTAAAGGCTACGCCGGTTTCCCAGTCCCCTCCAGTCAGACGATGCGGGAATGCCGCTGGGTTATTTTAGTGGGTATACCGGGCTTGCCCGGGGAGTCCCACATAACCCCCCATTCCCCCAAATGGGCGGGTATGCGTAATAGCATTTTTTCCCAGCGCAAACAAAAAAAAAAAAAAAAAAAAGGTTAGGTTAGGTTAGGTTAGGTTAGGTTAGGTTAGGTTGGGGGACCCCCCACAGTGCTTACGTCCTCGTCGTGTCCCCTGGAAACGACCCAGTCCTGACCACCGTAACGGAGTGGCAGGCTGGGCTCGGCTAAAGTGCACTGTGAATCGTAGCGACATTCTTGCCTTGCGTGCTACGAACTTGTTCGGAGGCTATGCCTAATCCACCGCGGGACGCCCTCGGGCGTTACCAAAAAGGCCCTTCTCAGGGCCAACCAAAAGGCCCTTCTCAGGGCCAACCAAAAGGCCCTTCTCAGGGCCAACCAAAAGGCCCTTCTCAGGGCCAACCAAAAGGCTCTTTTCAGGGCCAACCTGACGCCGAAGCGTCTGAAGTTAGCCGCGCGCCGTCTGCTGCGAGCTACTTCGGTGGGATTGAGCTGACGTCGGAGGACTCTGGCGATGAGTCCGTCAGCTCAATCGTGTCTGACGCGGGTACGTCGCGCAAGCGCGCGTACAGAAAGGAGGGGTCCGAGGGTTCCTCGGCGTCGGGGTCGGCGAAACGTAGGGCCAAGAAGCCTGCGATGGCCGCGGACTCCCACGTCGTGGGCCTTGCGGACGCACAACGCCAGTTGGACCTGGCTCGGCGGGAGCAAGTCCAACAGGAGCTGGAGGAGCGGGTCGCCGCTAAGGAGCAGCGGGCGCGTACTGCCCGGGCCAAGTCCGGGTACGGCGCGTCCCGCGTGCTGTACGCCGACCACTCCTTGGCCGAACTGGCACGGATGGCGGAAGAGGACGAGCAGGAGATAGCGGAGGTCGCCTGCAAGTCCTCGAACCTCAAGGGCACCTTCCAGAAGGCCCTCAAATGCCGCGCCGCGAGCATGCGCGGCATCGTCGAGGAGCTCGTTCAAAGGAAGGCGACCGACGAGACGCGGCAACTGCAGGCGAGGGTCGATCGCCTGCAGTTGGAGGTCAGCCAGCTTCACCAGAAGCTGGCCGACGCCACCGCCCGGCCGAACCAGGCCGCACCGCCGCCTGTGGTGGAGGCCCCCTCCTCCAACCTAGAGGATACCATCCGAAAGGTTATAATGGAGGAGCGGGCATTCACCAGAGCCTGTATCGCAGGCATTGAGGACCGGCTCTTGCCGGAGAAGCGCCTCCGACCGCCACTTGCGGCGGATGGGCGGCGAGAGCCGAGGCCATCCTCGCAAGGGGAGGACACCCTTCTTTCTGCCGCCGCGCCTTCCAGCCAGTCGCAGACGGCTGAAAAGGGAGACGGGAAGGGGAAGGGGAAGGGAAAGGGCAAAAAGGCGGCGACGGCCGCCTCCGCCGCCCCCGCCGCCCCCGCCACCGCCACCGCCACCCCCACCGCCGCGACCCTTCCCCCTTCCGCCACTCCATCCAGCCAGGAGGGTTGGACCGAGGTGGTCAGGAAGGGGAAGGAAAAGGGCAAAAAAGCGGCGCCGGCCGCCCCTGCCGCCCCCGCCGCTGCGACTCCCAGTCAGCCGCAGACTGGCAGAGGCAAGAGGAAGGGGAAAAGGAGAGGGGGAAAAAGGGGCAAACTCGTCCCCCCAAAGACTGCAGCCGTCGTGGTGACGCTCACCGCAGAGGCCGCGGAGCGGGGCGAGACGTACGCGTCCATATTGGTGCGGGCGCGTGCCAATGTTGATCCCACCCAACTGGGGATCAGCGGGGTCTCCTGCCGGCGGACCCAAACCGGGGCTCGAATCTTCGAGTTCCCGGGGGCGGAGGGCAACACCAGCGCTGACCTCTTCGCAGCCAAGCTGCAGGAGGCCATAGCGGACTCGGCGAAGGTGGCCCGTCCGGTGAAGACGGCGGCCTTAGAGGTGACCGACCTCGATGATTCGGTCACCAAAGAGGAGGTGGTGGCGGCGGTCGCGGCGATTGGGGGCTGCAGCGTCGCAGCGGTGCAAGGCCGGGACATCAGACCCGGCCGCGGCGGCATGGGCACCATTCGGCTCGAGTGCCCGGTCGCCGCTGCCAAGGCCGTCCTCGGAAGGGGACGGCTGTGCGTCGGTTTCAGCTCGGGTGCAGTCCGAGCACTTGCGGACCAACCAATGCGGTGCTTCCGGTGCTTCGGCATCGGACACACCCGGGCCCTCTGTCCGTCCACGGTCGACAGGTCGGACTGTTGCTACCGCTGCGGCAAGGACGGGCACAAAGCCGCCTCCTGCACGGTCGCTAAGCCGCACTGTGCAGCGTGTGCCGCCAGTGGCCGCCCGGCGGGCCATATGATGAAGGGGAGGACGTGTAATCCTCCCCTTAAGAAGGGCAAGGGGCAGGCGCCGATCAGGCCTGCTCTTAGCGCCGTCGTTCCCGTGGCGGGAACCTCGGTGGCTGCGGAGGAGGGGGGTGCGATGTCCGACTGATGGATAGGGTCATCGAACATCGCATTCTCCAGGCGAACATCAACCACTGCCGGGCAGCCCAGGACCTGCTGATGCAGACCATGGCTGAGTGGTTGGTGGACTTGGCGGTGGTCGCCGAGCCCTACTCGGTCCCTGGCAATTGGCTGGGCGACCGGGACGGCCTGGTGGCAATGGTGTCGCGGTCTTCCACGGACTCCCCTCCCCTCTCGCTCTTAGAGAGGGGTCCGGGATACGTGGCCGCCGCGTGGGGGAGTGTGGCCCTAGTTGGGGTCTATTTCTCCCCAAACCGCCCTCTCTCAGACTTTGAGGACTTCCTGGAGGTCCTCACTGCAGTCGTGGGGAGGGCGGCGCCGCGCCAGGTCGTCGTGTTAGGCGACCTAAACGCCAAGTCGGCGGCCTGGGGCAACCCGGCTGCCTCTTGCGACGTCCGGGGGCGCGCCGTCGAGTTTTGGGCGACGTCGTGCGGTGTGTCCCTCCTCAACAGGGGTGCGGTCCACACGTGTGTGCGGCAACGGGGAGGGTCGGTGGTTGACGTCTCGTTCGCCACCCCCGTACTAGCCGCACGCATCGTGAACTGGCGGGTGGAGATGGTGGAAACCTTGTCGGACCACCGATATGTGCGGTTCGACATCTCCACCGAGAGTCCCCGGGGGGGGGTGGCCCGCTCTGATGGGTCTCCCTTCCCCCGGTGGGCTCTCACTCGCCTGGACCGGGAGGCAGCCAGGGAGGCGGCCTTCCTCCAGGACTGGCTGTCGCCCCCTGTTGGGGCCCTGGACGTCGACGCCGCAGCGGTCATGCTCGGGGGATCCCTGACCGAGGTGTGCAACTCCAGCATGCCTCGCTCTCGCCGTCCGCCTCCCCGTCGCGCCGTCTATTGGTGGACGGAGGAACTGGCGGGGCTCCGTGCCGCCTGTGTGGCGGCCAGAAGGGCCTACACGCGGAGCCGTCGGCGTCGGCGCGGCGCCCGTAGTCAGACAGACGAGGACCGCCTCTACGCCTCGTACAGAGAGGCGATAGCGGCCCTCAAGTCGGCTATGTGCGCCGCCAAGGACTCGGCGGGAGCCGAGATGCTGGAGGGTCTCGACAGGGATCCGTACGGGAGGCCGTACAAGGCGGCGCGGAACAAGCTGCGCCCCCATGGTCCCCCGCTGACGGAAACCCTCGAGCCGGCACTGCTGGATGGGGTGGTCCGGTCCCTGTTCCCGCGCAGGACCGACTTCGCCCCACCAGCAATGGATCCCCCGCAGAGTGCGGCGGCCTTACCGGAGGAAGAGGTCCCCCCGGTGACTGCGGAGGAGCTCCACGCGGGAGTCGTTGGCCTCCGCGCCAAAAAGACGGCCCCTGGACCGAACGGCGTCCCGGCACGGGTGGTGGCCATAGCTGCCACTCAAATGGAGGACAGGTTTCGGGACCTTTTCAGCGCGTGCTTGACGGCTGGAAGGTTCCCGAAACTTTGGAAGGAGGGGCGGCTGTGCCTCCTCCGTAAAGAGGGGCGCCCGGTCGATTCCCCCTCGGCATACCGGCCCATCGTACTTCTCGATGAGGTCGGTAAAATGTTCGAGGGGATCATCGCCCGCCGGCTCAACAGCCATCTGCGGAGGGAGGGGCCGGACCTGTCGGACGCCCAGTTCGGTTTCCGTCGGGGCCGGTCCACCATCGACGCCCTGGCCGTACTGAAGGCCCAGGTGAAGGAGGCGGTGGAGGTGGGGGACGGAGTGTTGGCGGTGTCATTCGACATAGCCAACGCCTTCAACTCCGTCCCCCACTCGACTATACTGGAGGCACTCCGGTATCACCGAGTGCCCCAGTACTTGAGGGGCCTCCTGGCCGACTACTTGGAGGACCGCGAGGTCCTCCTTGTAGACAAAACGGCCAGGTTGAGGCGATACGGCGCGGAGTCCGGTGTTCCACAGGGGTCGGTTCTGGGGCCCACCCTGTGGAACATCGGGTTCGATTGGCTCCTGCGGGGGGCCCTCCTCCCGGGCACGAGTGTTGTCTGCTACGCGGACGACACTCTTCTCACTGCCCGGGGGAAGAACTTTGGGGAGGCGGCCTGTCTGGCATCGGCTGGCGGGTCCTTGGTGGCGGGGAGGATCCGCCGCCTGGGGTTGAGGGTGGCGCTGAACAAGACCGAGGCCGTATTCTTCCGCGGGCCTCGGCAGCGCTGCCCACCTGACGCCCACATAGTCGTGGAGGGCGTCAGAGTGGAAATCCGGCCCCAGATGAAGTATCTGGGCCTGGTGCTGGACAGCGGGTGGCGCTTCGGCCCGCACTTCAGCGGGCTGTCGACGCGCCTGCTGAGGGCCGCTGACGCCCTCTCGTGGCTCCTCCCCAACCTGGGAGGTCCCAGCGCACGATGCCGGCGTCTGTATGCCGGCATCCTGCGGAGCATGGCCCTCTACGGGGCCCCCATCTGGGCGGACTCCCTTCGCAGGAGGGAGAATGCCACCGCTCTCCGCAGGCCGCAAAGGGCCATTGCACAGCGGGTGGCGAGGGCATACCGCTCGGTGGGCTTTTCGGCGGCGTGCGCTCTGGCCGGCACCCCCCCTTGGGAGCTCGAGGCGTGGGTGCTCGCCAGAGTGTACGAGTGGACGGCGCGTCGGAAAGCGCTGGGAGAGCGCCCCGTCGCTCAAGAGCGGGAGGCCGTACGGCGGGAGGCGAGGGACGCCATCGTCGTCCACTGGACGGACGACCTCGCCACCGCCACCTTTGGCCGTCGGACGCTGGACGCGCTCGGTCCAGTTCTGCGAGACTGGCTCGAGCGGCCACACGGTTTCCTCTCTTTCCGTCTGGTGCAGGTGCTGTCAGGGCATGGCTGCTTTGGCTCGCACCTGCACAGGATCGGGAGGGAGGAAGCCCCAGCGTGCCACGACTGCGGCGCGGCGGAGGACACGGCGCAGCACACCCTGGAGGTGTGCCCGGCTTGGTCTGAGCCGCGCCGCAGCCTGATTGCGGAGATCGGCCAGGACCTCTCGCTTCCCGGCGTGGTTCGTTCCATGCTGGGGAGCGAGGAGGCTTGGGCCGCGGTCGCCTCCTTCTGCGAGGACGTCATTTCGCAGAAGGAGGCGGCGGAGCGCGCGCGTGAGGACGACCCTCTCGCTGCGCCGCTCCGCAGGCGAAGAAGAGGTCGGAAAAGACGCCATCTTCTCCCTCCTCTTGGTGGTGTTGGGCGGGCGACAGGCGCGGGGGTGCCTCCGCCCGCATTGCACTCCACACCACCTCCGCCGGACATTCCCAACCCTCCCCCCCTGGGGAGGACTTGAGGGGCCTGCCGCGAAGGCGGGCGATCGTCGGAGGGGACTGGATGTAAAGGCTACGCCGGTTTCCCAGTCCCCTCCAGTCAGACGATGCGGGAATGCCGCTGGGTTATTTTAGTGGGTATACCGGGCTTGCCCGGGGAGTCCCACATAACCCCCCATTCCCCCAAATGGGCGGGTATGCGTAATAGCATTTTTTCCCAGCGCAAACAAAAAAAAAAAAAAAAAAGGTTAGGTTAGGTTAGGTTAGGTTAGGTTAGGTTAGGTTAGGTTAGGTTAGGTTAGGTTAGGTTAGGTTGGGGGACCCCCCACAGTGCTTACGTCCTCGTCGTGTCCCCTGGAAACGACCCAGTCCTGACCACCGTAACGGAGTGGCAGGCTGGGCTCGGCTAAAGTGCACTGTGAATCGTAGCGACATTCTTGCCTTGCGTGTTACGAACTTGTTCGGAGGCCATGCCTAATCCACCGCGGGACGCCCTCGGGCGTTACCAAAAAGGCCCTTCTCAGGGCCAACCAAAAGGCCCTTCTCAGGGCCAACCAAAAGGCCCTTCTCAGGGCCAACCAAAAGGCCCTTTTCAGGGCCAACCTGACGCCGAAGCGTCTGAAGTTAGCCGCGCGCCGTCTGCTGCGAGCTACTTCGGTGGGATTGAGCTGACGTCGGAGGACTCTGGCGATGAGTCCGTCAGCTCAATCGTGTCTGACGCGGGTACGTCGCGCAAGCGCGCGTACAGAAAGGAGGGGTCCGAGGGTTCCTCGGCGTCGGGGTCGGCGAAACGTAGGGCCAAGAAGCCTGCGATGGCCGCGGACTCCCACGTCGTGGGCCTTGCGGACGCACAACGCCAGTTGGACCTGGCTCGGCGGGAGCAAGTCCAACAGGAGCTGGAGGAGCGGGTCGCCGCTAAGGAGCAGCGGGCGCGTACTGCCCGGGCCAAGTCCGGGTACGGCGCGTCCCGCGTGCTGTACGCCGACCACTCCTTTGCCGAACTGGCACGGATGGCGGAAGAGGACGAGCAGGAGATAGCGGAGGTCGCCTGCAAGTCCTCGAACCTCAAGGGCACCTTCCAGAAGGCCCTCAAATGCCGCGCCGCGAGCATGCGCGGCATCGTCGAGGAGCTCGTTCAAAGGAAGGCGACCGACGAGACGCGGCAACTGCAGGCGAGGGTCGATCGCCTGCAGTTGGAGGTCAGCCAGCTTCACCAGAAGCTGGCCGACGCCACCGCCCGGCCGAACCAGGCCGCACCGCCGCCTGTGGTGGAGGCCCCCTCCTCCAACCTAGAGGATACCATCCGAAAGGTTATAATGGAGGAGCGGGCATTCACCAGAGCCTGTATCGCAGGCATTGAGGACCGGCTCTTGCCGGAGAAGCGCCTCCGACCGCCACTTGCGGCGGATGGGCGGCGAGAGCCGGGGCCATCCTCGCAAGGGGGGGGACACCCTTCCTCCGGCCGCCGAGCCTTCCAGCTCGTCGCAGACGGCTGGAAAGGGAGAGGGGAAGGGGAAGGGGAAGGGGAAGGGAAAGGGCAAAAAGGCGACGTCGGCCGCCTCCGCCGCCCCCGCCGCCCCCGCCGCCCCCGCCACCCCCGCCGCCGCGACCCTTCCCCCTTCCGCCACTCCGTCCAGCCAGGAGGGTTGGACCGAGGTGGTCAGGAAGGGAAAGGGAAAGGGCAAAAAGGCGGCGCCGGCCGCCCCTGCCGCCCCCGCCGCTGCGACTCCCAGTCAGCCGCAGACTGGCAGAAGCAAGAGGAAGGGGAAAAGGAGAGGGGGGGAAAAGGGGCAAACTCGTCCCCCCAAAGACTGCAGCCGTCGTGGTGACGCTCACCGCAGAGGCCGCGGAGCGGGGCGAGACGTACGCGTCCATATTGGTGCGGGCGCGTGCCAACGCTGATCCCACCCAACTGGGGATCAGCGGGGTCTCCTGCCGGCGGACCCAAACCGGGGCTCGAATCTTCGAGTTCCCGGGGGCGGAGGGCAACACCAGCGCTGACCTCTTCGCAGCCAAGCTGCAGGAGGCCATAGCGGACTCGGCGAAGGTGGCCCGCCCGGTGAAGACGGCGGCCTTAGAGGTGACCGACCTCGACGATTCGGTCACCAAAGAGGAGGTGGTGGCGGCGGTCGCGGCGATTGGGGGCTGCAGCGTCGCAGCGGTGCAAGGCCGGGACATCAGACCCGGCCGCGGCGGCATGGGCACCATTCGGCTCGAGTGCCCGGTCGCCGCTGCCAAGGCCGTCCTCGGAAGGGGACGGCTGTGCGTCGGTTTCAGCTCGGGTGCAGTCCGAGCACTTGCGGACCAACCAATGCGGTGCTTCCGGTGCTTCGGCATCGGACACACCCGGGCCCTCTGTCCGTCCACGGTCGACAGGTCGGACTGTTGCTACCGCTGCGGCAAGGACGGGCACAAAGCCGCCTCCTGCACGGTCGCTAAGCCGCACTGTGCAGCGTGTGCCGCCAGTGGCCGCCCGGCGGGCCATATGATGAAGGGGAGGACGTGTAATCCTCCCCTTAAGAAGGGCAAAGGGCAGGCGCCGATCAGGCCTGCTCTTAGCGCCGTCGTTCCCGTGGCGGGAACCTCGGTGGCTGCGGAGGAGGGGGGTGCGATGTCCGACTGATGGATAGGGTCATCGAACATCGCATTCTCCAGGCGAACATCAACCACTGCCGGGCAGCCCAGGACCTGCTGATGCAGACCATGGCTGAGTGGTTGGTGGACTTGGCGGTGGTCGCCGAGCCCTACTCGGTCCCTGGCAATTGGCTGGGCGACCGGGACGGCCTGGTGGCAATGGTGTCGCGGTCTTCCACGGACTCCCCTCCCCTCTCGCTCTTAGAGAGGGGTCCGGGATACGTGGCCGCCGCGTGGGGGAGTGTGGCCCTAGTTGGGGTCTATTTCTCCCCAAACCGCCCTCTCTCAGACTTTGAGGACTTCCTGGAGGTCCTCACTGCAGTCGTGGGGAGGGCGGCGCCGCGCCAGGTCGTCGTGTTAGGCGACCTAAACGCCAAGTCGGCGGCCTGGGGCAACCCGGCTGCCTCTTGCGACGTCCGGGGGCGCGCCGTCGAGTTTTGGGCGACGTCGTGCGGTGTGTCCCTCCTCAACAGGGGGGCGGTCCACACGTGTGTGCGGCAACGGGGAGGGTCGGTGGTTGACGTGTCGTTCGCCACCCCCGTACTAGCCGCACGCATCGTGAACTGGCGGGTGGAGATGGTGGAAACCTTGTCGGACCACCGATATGTGCGGTTCGACATCTCCACCGAGAGTCCCCGGGGGGGGGTGGCCCGCTCTGATGGGTCTCCCTTCCCCCGGTGGGCTCTCACTCGCCTGGACCGGGAGGCAGCCAGGGAGGCGGCCTTCCTCCAGGACTGGCTGTCGCCCCCTGTTGGGGCCCTGGACGTCGACGCCGCAGCGGTCATGCTCGGGGGATCCCTGACCGAGGTGTGCAACTCCAGCATGCCTCGCTCTCGCCGTCCGCCTCCCCGTCGCGCCGTCTATTGGTGGACGGAGGAACTGGCGGGGCTCCGTGCCGCCTGTGTGGCGGCCAGAAGGGCCTACACGCGGAGCCGTCGGCGTCGGCGCGGCGCCCGTAGTCAGACAGACGAGGACCGCCTCTACGCCTCGTACAGAGAGGCGATAGCGGCCCTCAAGTCGGCTATGTGCGCCGCCAAGGACTCGGCGGGAGCCGAGATGCTGGAGGGTCTCGACAGGGATCCGTACGGGAGGCCATACAAGGCGGCGCGGAACAAGCTGCGCCCCCATGGTCCCCCGCTGACGGAAACCCTCGAGCCGGCACTGCTGGATGGGGTGGTCCGGTCCCTGTTCCCGCGCAGGACCGACTTCGCCCCACCAGCAATGGATCCCCCGCAGAGTGCGGCGGCCTTACCGGAGGAAGAGGTCCCCCCGGTGACTGAGGAGGAGCTCCACGCGGGAGTCGTTGGCCTCCGCGCCAAAAAGACGGCACCTGGACCGAACGGCGTCCCGGCACGGGTGGTGGCCATAGCTGCCACTCAAATGGAGGACAGGTTTCGGGACCTTTTCAGCGCGTGCTTGACGGCTGGAAGGTTCCCGAAACTTTGGAAGGAGGGGCGGCTGTGCCTCCTCCGTAAAGAGGGGCGCCCGGTCGATTCCCCCTCGGCATACCGGCCCATCGTACTTCTCGATGAGGTCGGTAAAATGTTCGAGGGGATCATCGCCCGCCGGCTCAACAGCCATCTGCGGAGGGAGGGGCCGGACCTGTCGGACGCCCAGTTCGGTTTCCGTCGGGGCCGGTCCACCATCGACGCCCTGGCCGTACTGAAGGCCCAGGTGAAGGAGGCGGTGGAGGTGGGGGACGGAGTGTTGGCGGTGTCATTCGACATAGCCAACGCCTTCAACTCCGTCCCCCACTCGACTATACTGGAGGCACTCCGGTATCACCGAGTGCCCCAGTACTTGAGGGGCCTCCTGGCCGACTACTTGGAGGACCGCGAGGTCCTCCTTGTAGACAAAACGGCCAGGTTGAGGCGATACGGCGCGGAGTCCGGTGTTCCACAGGGGTCGGTTCTGGGGCCCACCCTGTGGAACATCGGGTTCGATTGGCTCCTGCGGGGGGCCCTCCTCCCGGGCACGAGTGTCATCTGCTACGCGGACGACACTCTTCTCACTGCCCGGGGGAAGAACTTTGGGGAGGCGGCCTGTCTGGCATCGGCTGGCGGGTCCTTGGTGGCGGGGAGGATCCGCCGCCTGGGGTTGAGGGTGGCGCTGAACAAGACCGAGGCCGTATTCTTCCGCGGGCCTCGGCAGCGCTGCCCACCTGACGCCCACATAGTCGTGGAGGGCGTCAGAGTGGAAATCCGGCCCCAGATGAAGTATCTGGGCCTGGTGCTGGACAGCGGGTGGCGCTTCGGCCCGCACTTCAGCGGGCTGTCGACGCGCCTGCTGAGGGCCGCTGACGCCCTCTCGTGGCTCCTCCCCAACCTGGGAGGTCCCAGCGCACGATGCCGGCGTCTGTATGCCGGCATCCTGCGGAGCATGGCCCTCTACGGGGCCCCCATCTGGGCGGACTCCCTTCGCAGGAGGGAGAATGCCACCGCTCTCCGCAGGCCGCAAAGGGCCATTGCACAGCGGGTGGCGAGGGCATACCGCTCGGTGGGCTTTTCGGCGGCGTGCGCTCTGGCCGGCACCCCCCCTTGGGAGCTCGAGGCGTGGGTGCTCGCCAGAGTGTACGAGTGGACGGCGCGTCGGAAAGCGCTGGGAGAGCGCCCCGTCGCTCAAGAGCGGGAGGCCGTACGGCGGGAGGCGAGGGACGCCATCGTCGTCCACTGGACGGACGACCTCGCCACCGCCACCTTTGGCCGTCGGACGCTGGACGCGCTCGGTCCAGTTCTGCGAGACTGGCTCGAGCGGCCACACGGTTTCCTCTCTTTCCGTCTGGTCCAGGTGCTGTCAGGGCATGGCTGCTTTGGCTCGCACCTGCACAGGATCGGGAGGGAGGAAGCCCCAGCGTGCCACGACTGCGGCGCGGCGGAGGACACGGCGCAGCACACCCTGGAGGTGTGCCCGGCTTGGTCTGAGCCGCGCCGCAGTCTGATTGCGGAGATCGGCCAGGACCTCTCGCTTCCCGGCGTGGTTCGTTCCATGCTGGGGAGCGAGGAGGCTTGGGCCGCGGTCGCCTCCTTCTGCGAGGACGTCATTTCGCAGAAGGAGGCGGCGGAGCGCGCGCGTGAGGACGACCCTCTCGCTGCGCCGCTCCGCAGGCGAAGAAGAGGTCGGAGAAGACGCCATCTTCTCCCTCCTCTTGGTGGTGTTGGGCGGGCGACAGGCGCGGGGGTGCCTCCGCCCGCATTGCACTCCACACCATCTCCGCCGGACATTCCCAACCCTCCCCCCCTGGGGAGGACTTGAGGGGCCTGCCGCGAAGGCGGGCGATCGTCGGAGGGGACTGGATGTAAAGGCTACGCCGGTTTCCCAGTCCCTCTCCAGTCAGACGATGCGGGAATGCCGCTGGGTTATTTTAGTGGGTATACCGGGCTTGCCCGGGGAGTCCCACATAACCCCCCATTCCCCCAAATGGGCGGGTATGCGTAATAGCATTTTTTCCCAGCGCAAACAAAAAAAAAAAAAAAAAAAAAGGTTAGGTTAGGTTAGGTTAGGTTAGGTTAGGTTAGGTTAGGTTAGGTTAGGTTAGGTTAGGTTAGGTTAGGTTAGGTTAGGTTAGGTTAGGTTAGGTTAGGTTAGGTTAGGTTAGGTTAGGTTAGGTTAGGTTAGGTTAGGTTAGGTTAGGTTAGGTTAGGTTAGGTTAGGTTAGGTTAGGTTAGGTTAGGTTAGGTTAGGTTAGGTTAGGTTAGGTTAGGTTAGGTTAGGTTAGGTTAGGTTAGGTTAGGTTAGGTTAGGTTAGGTTAGGTTAGGTTAGGTTAGGTTAGGTTAGGTTAGGTTAGGTTAGGTTAGGTTAGGTTAGGTTAGGTTAGGTTAGGTTAGGTTAGGTTAGGTTAGGTTAGGTTAGGTTAGGTTAGGTTAGGTTAGGTTAGGTTAGGTTAGGTTAGGTTAGGTTAGGTTAGGTTAGGTTAGGTTAGGTTAGGTTAGGTTAGGTTAGGTTAGGTTAGGTTAGGTTAGGTTAGGTTAGGTTAGGTTAGGTTAGGTTAGGTTAGGTTAGGTTAGGTTAGGTTAGGTTAGGTTAGGTTAGGTTAGGTTAGGTTAGGTTAGGTTAGGTTAGGTTAGGTTAGGTTAGGTTAGGTTAGGTTAGGTTAGGTTAGGTTAGGTTAGGTTAGGTTAGGTTAGGTTAGGTTAGGTTAGGTTAGGTTAGGTTAGGTTAGGTTAGGTTAGGTTAGGTTAGGTTAGGTTAGGTTAGGTTAGGTTAGGTTAGGTTAGGTTAGGTTAGGTTAGGTTAGGTTAGGTTAGGTTAGGTTAGGTTAGGTTAGGTTAGGTTAGGTTAGGTTAGGTTAGGTTAGGTTAGGTTAGGTTAGGTTAGGTTAGGTTAGGTTAGGTTAGGTTAGGTTAGGTTAGGTTAGGTTAGGTTAGGTTAGGTTAGGTTAGGTTAGGTTAGGTTAGGTTAGGTTAGGTTAGGTTAGGTTAGGTTAGGTTAGGTTAGGTTAGGTTAGGTTAGGTTAGGTTAGGTTAGGTTAGGTTAGGTTAGGTTAGGTTAGGTTAGGTTAGGTTAGGTTAGGTTAGGTTAGGTTAGGTTAGGTTAGGTTAGGTTAGGTTAGGTTAGGTTAGGTTAGGTTAGGTTAGGTTAGGTTAGGTTAGGTTAGGTTAGGTTAGGTTAGGTTAGGTTAGGTTAGGTTAGGTTAGGTTAGGTTAGGTTAGGTTAGGTTAGGTTAGGTTAGGTTAGGTTAGGTTAGGTTAGGTTAGGTTAGGTTAGGTTAGGTTAGGTTAGGTTAGGTTAGGTTAGGTTAGGTTAGGTTAGGTTAGGTTAGGTTAGGTTAGGTTAGGTTAGGTTAGGTTAGGTTAGGTTAGGTTAGGTTAGGTTAG
>CAJVCG020000001.1:0-2500 GCA_910594945.2 Amphipyra berbera | reverse complement strand
TTAGGTTAGGTTAGGTTAGGTTAGGTTAGGTTAGGTTAGGTTAGGTTAGGTTAGGTTAGGTTAGGTTAGGTTAGGTTAGGTTAGGTTAGGTTAGGTTAGGTTAGGTTAGGTTAGGTTAGGTTAGGTTAGGTTAGGTTAGGTTAGGTTAGGTTAGGTTAGGTTAGGTTAGGTTAGGTTAGGTTAGGTTAGGTTAGGTTAGGTTAGGTTAGGTTAGGTTAGGTTAGGTTAGGTTAGGTTAGGTTAGGTTAGGTTAGGTTAGGTTAGGTTAGGTTAGGTTAGGTTAGGTTAGGTTAGGTTAGGTTAGGTTAGGTTAGGTTAGGTTAGGTTAGGTTAGGTTAGGTTAGGTTAGGTTAGGTTAGGTTAGGTTAGGTTAGGTTAGGTTAGGTTAGGTTAGGTTAGGTTAGGTTAGGTTAGGTTAGGTTAGGTTAGGTTAGGTTAGGTTAGGTTAGGTTAGGTTAGGTTAGGTTAGGTTAGGTTAGGTTAGGTTAGGTTAGGTTAGGTTAGGTTAGGTTAGGTTAGGTTAGGTTAGGTTAGGTTAGGTTAGGTTAGGTTAGGTTAGGTTAGGTTAGGTTAGGTTAGGTTAGGTTAGGTTAGGTTAGGTTAGGTTAGGTTAGGTTAGGTTAGGTTAGGTTAGGTTAGGTTAGGTTAGGTTAGGTTAGGTTAGGTTAGGTTAGGTTAGGTTAGGTTAGGTTAGGTTAGGTTAGGTTAGGTTAGGTTAGGTTAGGTTAGGTTAGGTTAGGTTAGGTTAGGTTAGGTTAGGTTAGGTTAGGTTAGGTTAGGTTAGGTTAGGTTAGGTTAGGTTAGGTTAGGTTAGGTTAGGTTAGGTTAGGTTAGGTTAGGTTAGGTTAGGTTAGGTTAGGTTAGGTTAGGTTAGGTTAGGTTAGGTTAGGTTAGGTTAGGTTAGGTTAGGTTAGGTTAGGTTAGGTTAGGTTAGGTTAGGTTAGGTTAGGTTAGGTTAGGTTAGGTTAGGTTAGGTTAGGTTAGGTTAGGTTAGGTTAGGTTAGGTTAGGTTAGGTTAGGTTAGGTTAGGTTAGGTTAGGTTAGGTTAGGTTAGGTTAGGTTAGGTTAGGTTAGGTTAGGTTAGGTTAGGTTAGGTTAGGTTAGGTTAGGTTAGGTTAGGTTAGGTTAGGTTAGGTTAGGTTAGGTTAGGTTAGGTTAGGTTAGGTTAGGTTAGGTTAGGTTAGGTTAGGTTAGGTTAGGTTAGGTTAGGTTAGGTTAGGTTAGGTTAGGTTAGGTTAGGTTAGGTTAGGTTAGGTTAGGTTAGGTTAGGTTAGGTTAGGTTAGGTTAGGTTAGGTTAGGTTAGGTTAGGTTAGGTTAGGTTAGGTTAGGTTAGGTTAGGTTAGGTTAGGTTAGGTTAGGTTAGGTTAGGTTAGGTTAGGTTAGGTTAGGTTAGGTTAGGTTAGGTTAGGTTAGGTTAGGTTAGGTTAGGTTAGGTTAGGTTAGGTTAGGTTAGGTTAGGTTAGGTTAGGTTAGGTTAGGTTAGGTTAGGTTAGGTTAGGTTAGGTTAGGTTAGGTTAGGTTAGGTTAGGTTAGGTTAGGTTAGGTTAGGTTAGGTTAGGTTAGGTTAGGTTAGGTTAGGTTAGGTTAGGTTAGGTTAGGTTAGGTTAGGTTAGGTTAGGTTAGGTTAGGTTAGGTTAGGTTAGGTTAGGTTAGGTTAGGTTAGGTTAGGTTAGGTTAGGTTAGGTTAGGTTAGGTTAGGTTAGGTTAGGTTAGGTTAGGTTAGGTTAGGTTAGGTTAGGTTAGGTTAGGTTAGGTTAGGTTAGGTTAGGTTAGGTTAGGTTAGGTTAGGTTAGGTTAGGTTAGGTTAGGTTAGGTTAGGTTAGGTTAGGTTAGGTTAGGTTAGGTTAGGTTAGGTTAGGTTAGGTTAGGTTAGGTTAGGTTAGGTTAGGTTAGGTTAGGTTAGGTTAGGTTAGGTTAGGTTAGGTTAGGTTAGGTTAGGTTAGGTTAGGTTAGGTTAGGTTAGGTTAGGTTAGGTTAGGTTAGGTTAGGTTAGGTTAGGTTAGGTTAGGTTAGGTTAGGTTAGGTTAGGTTAGGTTAGGTTAGGTTAGGTTAGGTTAGGTTAGGTTAGGTTAGGTTAGGTTAGGTTAGGTTAGGTTAGGTTAGGTTAGGTTAGGTTAGGTTAGGTTAGGTTAGGTTAGGTTAGGTTAGGTTAGGTTAGGTTAGGTTAGGTTAGGTTAGGTTAGGTTAGGTTAGGTTAGGTTAGGTTAGGTTAGGTTAGGTTAGGTTAGGTTAGGTTAGGTTAGGTTAGGTTAGGTTAGGTTAGGTTAGGTTAGGTTAGGTTAGGTTAGGTTAGGTTAGGTTAGGTTAGGTTAGGTTAGGTTAGGTTAGGTTAGGTTAGGTTAGGTTAGGTTAGGTTAGGTTAGGTTAGGTTAGGTTAGGTTAGGTTAGGTTAGGTTAGGTTAGGTTAGGTTAGGTTAGGTTAGGTTAGGTTAGGTTAGGTTAGGTTAGGTTAGGTTAGGATAGCTTAGGTTAGGTTAGGTTAGGTTAGGTTAGGTTAGG